>CM061067.1:155356399-155435163 GCA_030762895.1 Sophora flavescens
TAGTACCTTTGTATATCCTACCCTTAGTCAAGCCCCATTACAATCTTTAAGGACCTTTTGATGTTGTATGCATGTTTCCAGTGGGAACCATTTTGAGATGAAAATCAAATTTATGGGAAGTGCTCTTAAAAAGTGAAATTGAGTGAAATGTTGCTTTGACAAAGCTGGCGGATGGGTAGAAACACTAAATGCCCTTGTGAGGAAGGCAATTGTTTGAATTTGGTGATCTCCATTTTGTGTGTAACTTGGATCCCCTGCTTAGATTAATGATTGTTTGAATGATGAAATTCTCAATTGTTTAGAGTGAATGCATGTGGGGATTGCTTTGTTTAAAAAGGGGGGACATTGAAGAAAAAAATTATTTTGGTGAATTGCTTGAAATTTGTGCAAAGTTGATTAAATTCCTTAAGCTTGCCATGTCTTGAGTCTTTTTAAGTTTTTGAGTTTTAGTTTGCTTGGGGACAAGCAAAGTTTAAGTTTGGGGTATTTTGATCAGCCGCTGGCTCATCTAGTTTTATGACTAGTATGACCGTGGTTTTGTGCTAATTATATCTCTTTTTTGCCCAAATTAGACTTGATTGTCTTTAAGCAGCATTTTGAGTCGTTTAAGTATTTTTAGGTTATTTTAGTTGATTTAGAGTTGAATAAAGTACTTACTGCTATTTCTTGTTTTCAGGTAATAAACAGAAGCAGTTCTGGAGTTTTTCGCCCCGCGAGAGGCTTCTCGCCTCGCGAACCTGAAGGCTGACTGTTCCAGAAATTGCAAACCTGTCTGTCTCGCCCCGCGAAACAATGTCTCGCCTCGCGAGTAATCCAACCCTGGAAGGCCAGAAGCCATCACGGCTTATCCATGTTGAAGGTCACGACTGTGACAGTTTGGAATTTGAAGAGTCTCGCCTCGCGAATGATCAGCTCGCCTCGCGAGAGAGCCAAACACTGAAGACTGTTCATATTATTCGCCTCGCGAAGGTGTGCTCGCCTCGCGAGATCGCGGAATCCAGAATATGTATTTAAGTCTGTTTTAGGGCAGAACAGCATCTTCTCCTCTTCTCTCCTTTTCTTTTCACAGTTGCGGTTGCAACAGTAGAAGTAGGTTTAGCATTTTATGTTTATGTTTGTAATGGAGAACTAGTCTCCTTTGATTAATCTACTGCGATCGATTTCCACCACACTTGAGGTTCTGTAATTCTTGTTTTATTTGCTTTTCCCTTTTCAATACTATGCTATATATTTCTGTTTGTTTAATTCAGGAGTGTATAGTGTTGTGTTGATTTATTTCGGTGATGTTATGTTCCTATATTGAATCGTGTTTGTTTAATTCGCGTGTGTTCGTTCATGTTCGCTTAGTTCATGAGGGCTTAACCCCGTTTGCTTAATTCGGGAATAGGAACATATATCTCGTAGTAGCGATTTCGTTTGTTAATTGTTGCTACAACCGAAAGGGGATTAGAATCTGCTTAGGGCTTGGAATTTACATGAACCGATGATAGTTGGGAATCGAGGACAGTAGATTAATCGTCTTTAGCTTATTTGATAATATTTTAACTGCTCTGTTTTATTGCTCTGTTTTTGTTTTGTTTCCTTAATTTAGTTTCAAACCCAAACCCCCCAAAAACTGACTTTTCTGATAATAGCAACCCAACAGTCCTTGTGAGATGATACTCGAGTTGTCGCTCCCTAAACTACATTTTTACAAACCGCTCGCTTTTTGGTGAGTGCGCGACAGCGCGTTCAATGGGTCAATGACAAGGCCCGTAACTAGGCTGTAAGCAAAAAAACAATTTAGTGTTTACTTGTAATTTATTATAAATGATTTGTTAATATTGATTATAATTTTAACTAAATCTCTTCAACTATACTTTGTAGGTGGGCTTCAATGAGAAGAAGGACGATGTCATATCACGTGACTCACAGTCACAAGATAAGGCCTTGACCGGTGATGGGCCCACTCTCCTATCTCGTCAATGATAATGCCATTTATTTGGAGGTCGTCGGGCGGGAACAAGAAGAGGCACGTGTGTGGCCTCGGACACAGGGAGGCGAGTTTATCGCTTCATCATCGTAACACGCTGCTCCTTCCTACACCGATCCGTCCCTCGGGAGCAGTTCAACCAAATGCGGGACACCATCACGCAGCTGAACGGAGCTTCGGGAGAAGAGCGAGAAGAGTAGCGGATGGCGAGCCAGTTACCGCAGTTGGCTTCGGTACACCAGCGGTTGATGCGAGGCGAGCATCAGCGGCG
Source organism: Sophora flavescens (assembly GCA_030762895.1). NCBI lineage: Eukaryota > Viridiplantae > Streptophyta > Magnoliopsida > Fabales > Fabaceae > Sophora > Sophora flavescens. The sequence goes on from CM061067.1 coordinate 155,358,643, forward strand.
AGGCGGATACTTCTGGGCTGGTGTTGGAGCGGATGAGGATCGAGACTCCGGTTGCTCGGTGATGCTCACGGCGGTTGTGCCCTGCTGCCGCTCCTCCTCGATTCCGCCGCCGGCTCACATGTCTGCTATCTGCAGAGGGGCGATCGGATAGCGGAGCGGTTGTGGTACGGATGTTGAGGATGATTGGATTCCTCCACCTCCCCCTCATCATGACTGATTTTTTTTTCTTCATATTTTTGACTTTAAACGATTCCTGTACAACACTTTGGATTATTTTTTATATATATATTCATTATTTCTTATGATTGTATATTTCATTAGTAATTTGGTGTGTTTTATTAGTAATTTTGCTAAACTTTAAAGAAAAACATAAAAAATTTATTATTTTTAAAATTAAATTTTAATTTTTTTTAATAAAAACCAGTTTAGCGACCGAAATTACGGTCGCCATTTAGCGATCGAATTATTATTTCGGTCTCTAAAAGTTTAGCGACCAAATTATCAGCCACCACCATGAATCGGTCGCTAATTTGGTCGCTAACATAAACAGCGACCAAATTAGAAAGTTTAGCGACCGAATACACCGGTCGCTAAACAGTTCTTTTTTTGTAGTGGTCGCAGCAGAAAAAAATGTGATAAGCTGTCTCAAAATCCTTGTCACACACATTGCATGTAGAAGGGCAATGGACACCACGATTTCTTAACTTCCAGCGTGTAGGGAGACAATCATGTGCCATTCTCCAAATAAAGGCCCTAACCCTATGAGGAACATGCAGTTTCCAAATTACTTTCCAGTTGAAATGTGCTGGGATTGATGACTGTGAATGGGCATTATTCATGCATAGGTTATAAGCAGTTTTGTTCATTGAATAAATGTTGTACTGGCCGAGGAGTAAAATCTGACCATCGAGCTTGGATACCCGATCCGATAAAGGCGGGAAAGATAAGATATTGATGTTATCTTTAATGATCTTGATATTATCTCAAATAACCTTATCCGGTTAGAAGAGATAAATCCCCCAAATTAAGGAAATCATATCTCAAAGAGGATTTATGAGATAAGAAGAGATAAATTCAAATCTCTAAAAGATAATGGGATCCTATTATAAAAGGAGGAGAACCCTGAGAGGAGCGGTTACTTTTCACTAACATGGGTGAATCTCCCTTAAGAATCTTAGAGAAACTAGCTTGACCAAGGGACTATTGAAGAGTCCTTGCTCGCTGGTATTCATCAGATACAATATTAGGGGATTGAGATCACTCCAATATTCTATCAAGCCATAATCTAAAACAACCCCTAGATCCATCCTTGGTCAACGTTCAACGGCTAAGATCCGACAAGTCGGATCTCGACATGAACATTTAGCGCCCACCGCGGGGTCGAGGTAAACTTTCCCCGGCCACACATTCGTTGTCATCTGTTGAACGGATGATGAGATCAATAAAAAATAAAGGCAATGGAAGAAGCTTCTTTTGATTTCGCATTCTGACCATAAAAGCATTCAGGGAAGATTCTTTCTTATTTCCGATATCCATTTTGAAAATAATTGCTAACATATAATATACCGCTTGTTTGATTGCCAATGTCGTGCACTAATTGAATGCCAATTTTTAATTGTCATTAATCTCAAGGCATCAATCAAATCATACAAGCATGGGTTGAATGTCCTCACGAAAAAAAAAAAATCAAAGCCCATGAAAGGTGTAGACGTGTAGTCAACTTTTGGTGATTTTAGTTTGAAAAGAAAGGGCAACATGAACCGATAGTGCAAGGTGTTTGCAAATGATTTCCAAACCGATAGTGAATAATTTCACGCTACTGGAAACCATGGATAGCTCCAATAGGCATGTAAAGTGCCACACCCACACGCATGATATGTTGTTTTTATACTAATGTCCAACAGTGAGGTCGAGCCGCCGAGGTTGAGAAGTTAAGGGAAGAATTTCTATAACCCTTCTTAATTATCTTTGTTCATACATCATCAAAATAAGGGAGAAATAACTCATCATTCTTACTATTTATCCGTCAATTAGTGTGTATATATATATATAGACCTCAAAAACCCAGTAACCTCGGGTTCACTTTTAATGCATATCACTACATCATTGTTTCAAATGCTTTAAAGCAAAAATATTGTTTGTGATCTCTATCATTATCATTATCATTATCACCAGATAACTTGACATTATTTGAATCTGTTGAGAACTGAGGTTATCTTTTTAACTTCCTAACCACCAAGTGAGAGTTGGGATGGAGTTTTAATCAGAATCCCGTTAGTTGCGGAAAGGAGAGGACGGAAAAGATCTCGATCAAAGATGGAAGGAAGCAGTGAAGCACTCACATGCATCTTGTTACGTCACGAGAAAGAGGTTTACAGTTTACCATGACGGTGTGACCGCCATATGGCCATATCGCCTCTTGATAAGGTTGTGGTTCAGGGATTCTGCACTAAAAATTTGGAAGAACACCAGGTGATATTATTCCCTTAATCTTTCAGGGAGATTTTGTTTTAACTGCTCCCAAAACATCTGAAATAGTATTCTCTATTTTAAAATATGATATGATTTGGAAAAGCCAATTGTGAGTTGGACACCTCTGTGCGGCAAGCCAATTTAATTGGCATTTAATTATTGATCACCATAGGTCTTTTTTACTAATTATTATTATTTTCAAGATGGGATGTGTACGCTAAGCATGATAATACACCCTAGGAGATATGTATTAAATATGCTTCAATGATAATATCTTATTAGGTAACCATCTCTTATCACATCTAATATGATAATATCTTATCCTTTTAATGTGAATATCTCTTGTTAGAATTTAAATTCAAATTCAATTGAAGTTGTGTAAAATTTTAAAAATCAATTTGAGATTATCAGCTTGATGATACTTCCTATAGTCAAGCTCTTTACGAAAAGCCGAGGTCGAGAAATACTCCCTCACTAAGGTCAAGCTTTACTTCCGCGAGAAATCTAATTATCCCCACGTTACCTTGATGGTGTCATGGTTGTTTTGGTGGGATTAAGAAACAAAGTTTGTTGAGATTGATATCTACTATACAAAAACTTTTGGACCTCATTTTTAAAAAAATGTAAAATAATAATATCATAAGTATTTGATATTATGATTTAGTCAGCCTTCCTTTAGAAATTTGAATTATAAAGGCTAACCATGATGATATTTATTTATCTGATAATTCATCGTAGCTACAGGAACTGTCCACATCGATAACATTGAAAATGCCGAGCCTAAAGAGGTTGAACGAGCTAAAATCGAAATGTCGGGCCTAAATGGTCGACCGACCTAAAATCGAAATGCCGGGCCGAAATGGCTGACCGAGCTAAAGTGAAATGCCGGACCTAAAAAGGTAAACAAATAGCCTAAACTCTAAAGAGGTTGACCAAGTTAAAGTCGAAATGTCGGACCTAAAAAGGTAAACAAAGAGCCTAAAGAGGTTGACCGAACTAAGACCTAAGAAGGTTTACCAAGCTAAAATCCACCGAGTTGAGGTCGAAATGCCGAACCTAAAAGAGGCAAAAACTAAAGACCTAAGAAGGTTGACCGAGCTAAAATCGACCGAGTTGAGGTCGAAATGCGGAACCTAAAGAGGTAAACAATGCCTATAAAGGTAATTAAAAACCTAAAGAGGCAATCCGAGTTAACATTGACCGAGCTAAAGTCGAATGACTGAACCTAAAGAGGTAAACAATGCCTAAAGGTAATTAAAAACCTAAAGAGGTAATCCGAGCTAAAGTCGACCGAGCTAAGGTCGAATGGCCGAACCTAAAAAGGTAACCAATGCTTAAGAAGGTAATTAAAAACCTAAAGAGGTAGTCCAAGTTAACATCGACCGAGCTAAAGTCGAATGGTCGAACCTAAAGAGATAAGCAACCCCTAAAAAGGTATTTAAAAACCTAGAGGTATTAGGAGCTCCAAAACCCGAATAAGCAGAGTAACACGCAAAAATGTAAAAGCCGAGCACTAACTTAGAAAAAAGTTACAAGCTTGAGCACCAAAAGTCGACAGGAAAAAACAAGGCATGAACATAAAAAACTTGGAAAATTTTCTAAGTTTGAAAAGTAAAAAGCAACTCGTAAACCAGAAACAAATACATAATTACATTAATTGAAAGGGCAAGGCCCAGAGTACATAAGATTCCAAAATAAAAAGGGCATTGCCCTAGGAGCGAAATACATAATAAAATATTGTTTTCCTAAGTTACTCGTGGGCATCCCCATGAGCAACAATTTCAACAGGAGTAGAGTTGAGGACATCCTCGACACTTGGAGGAATAACAAAAGATGGATCAGGAAAAGCCGTTTCCCCGTTTCCCCCCTCCTCAGCAGCTTGTTCCTCAACTCCCTCTTCCTCCTGGGCTGCCTTTTCTTCATCCTCGAGCTCGGACAAAGAGACCATGACTCCATCCTTGTTGAAGTCCTTATCCACATGCACTCGAGAGAAATCAGCATCAGGGTTAAAACGTTGAAGCTGCTTCACAACCCGGAAGAACCCACTGACATTCTCCTTCATAATGTTGGAGACAGCCTCGTCCAGATCGACTTGAAGCCCCTGCTTGGCCCCTCTCTCAGCCTCCAACGGTTGCTGAAGCTGAGCACAGGAAGCACGAGAGTCCTCCAAGGCCTTCTGCAAGATGGCCTTCTCCTCATTTTCTCTGTCAAGCTCAACCTGAAGAGTAGTCTTACCATTCTCCAGCTCCGCCTTTTGGGCCTTCAGCTGGCCAATAGCCCGAGCTTGCTCCTCACACTTGGCCACAGCTTGAGACAACTCGTCCCTCACTCTCAGGGCACGAGCCGCATCGGCCTTCACCACTCCATCTTCTTGACGTTGTCCGAAAACTGGTGACTCCAAAAGCAGGTAGTCGAAGCTATCCGAAGAGCGTAGGCAGCAGCAGCCTCCATGCTTTCACCAGGCCCTTGCTCCAGTAAAAGCTGGGCATCAACAGGTTTAAGAACCTGGCCGTCGATGTGTGAACCAGGGTTAAACTCACTACCCCAAAGTGAGCCGAAGCCCGAGTTGCAACTCCCATTATACTATTTGGTGTGTGAAGTCAGATCGGCAACCACATGAGCCTTGCTCGACCTCCTCTCGGCGGCAAGAGTTTCTTCAACCACTAGTAGGGGAGAAGGACTTCTCCTAGGAACCTCGGACTGCAAATCTTCCCGAGTCCTTTTTGGAAGGTGAGTGCTCGGGTCAGCAGCATCAGTAGCCTTCTTCTTTTTCCCCTTAGCTTCGACAACCGGAGCTGACCCACCAGCAGTCTGGTTAGCCGACTTCTTCATCAAAGCTTTGTAGTTAAACTTCCCTATTATCACTGAAAAAAGGAAACTGGTCAGATATAAGTATGCTGCAAGGTAAATAAAAAACCCACTAAAAAGCTACTTACAATCAAAATCGACTTGTCGAGTTGATGATTTGGGAAGCAATAAAAGTTTCCCACAAGTCAATGGCCGAGGATAAAGTTACAGAGCCTCAACATCGACTTGCTCTTGAACGGTCATAGAGCTGAGGTCGTAGCTAGAAAATTTGGAACGGTGTGGTTGCCAGTAGAAGGGGAATTTCGGGTTTCCAGCCGAGTCGAAAAAGAAAGACTCATTACCCTTAGTAGGTCGGACTTTGAAGAAATCCGACTTGAAAAACTTATACGAGCTCTTATAGAGCCCGATGGTTCCCCTATGCTCAACCTCACTCAAGAGGATCCAGCCATCTCGATCCATGAACCGAACTTTTTAAAAGTAAAGAAACTTAAAAGCAGTGACCTCTATCCTCATCTGGCCACACAAAATCTGGAAGGCTCTCAAGAAGGCTCGACTATTCGGATGAAGCTGGGTAGGAGCAACGTTCAAAACCCTTAGGACTTCGCACTCAAATGGGGTGAAAGCGATGGAAACACCAATTTGTTCGAAAAAGGTCTTGTACACGAATGTAAAATGTGGCTCATCCGAGGGAGGGCGAAGAAACACATGTTCATCTTCTGCACAAGAAAAGCACCCTACCGTGCCAAGTTTAGCAGTAACCTTGTTTTTTTATGTTTTGAAGGGATTCGAGGTCCCTGAAGTTGGAGTGAAAGGCTCCCGCATCTGGTTTTACCCAGAAATACCCTGGAATAGTAATATCTGGGTATGGGACTCTAGGCATCCTCTTAGTGCGCTTACGGCACTTGGAGACAGGTGTGGCATTAGGAGTAGCAGAGCTACTCTCATCAGAAGAGGAAGAGTCACCGTTGGCACCTCCATCACCATGAGAGGGAGATTGGGAAGGATGAGGAGAGCCCCCAATCTGATTGATTTCGGGCCCTATGATCTGAACCCCAGAAGAGGCATTCTGGGATACCTCGAATGAAGTTTCCATGGAAAAAAGAGAGAATGAAGGTAAATGACGATGGCATACCTGGAACAGAAAAGGAAATGCAGAATCTAGAAGGAGAAGAGCTTGAAGAAAGGCTTAAGCAAGGAAGAGGCAAAATGAGCTCCTAAGCAAAGTTCTCCCCAATTTATAGAGACCTCGACACTTCGAAAGAAAACAAATCTGAACATTACTTTTGAAAGTAATGACGGACACCGTGTGAAGAAAGGAAACGTCTCTTCAAGTCTGCGCAAATTCGGCTCACTAATGAAGGAGTCACACGTGGTAAAGACATCGGAATACACGCTGCGATAGCTAAGGGCTTCAAGCACGGAACTGGAGAGCAGGCCTCGGAAATAATGCCATAAAGGCCACGCACCACAAACCAGCCATGCCTTAATAAAAAAGGCAACATCTCTTTCCATCTCGGGAACTAGGAAACTTTGGTCACAGTGCAAAACCAAGACGACTACCTCCGTCTCGGCTAGGCTCGGTTCTTTCAAATAAGCTTCCACGCTCTTTAAAACTAAAAGTTTGGGGGACTTGTATTTGAGCCGAGGTATAAAGCTCCGCTCCGAGTCCACCGTACTGAAACATGTGGACCGGAGGGTAAAGCTCGGCTACCAAGCTCACCAACTTGAAAGGCTAAAGAGACCAAGGTTTTGAGCTCGGTCTCCGAAGTTGAATGTTGACCGAAGTGTAAGGTCGATCACTGAGATTATGGTAAAGAGGGGAAGAAAACCTACACCATAAACCTTAGATTCTCCAAAAAAAGGTTTTTAAGGGTCAAGCTTGGCTACTGTCATGAAAACTTTTATGCTTCTTCTAGCTCAAAGCTTGGGGGGCTTGTGTACCGGTCGATGAGTAAAACCCGGCCACCGAGCTTGGATACCCGATCCGATAAAGACGGGAAAGATAAGATATTGATATTATCTTTAATGATCTTGATATTATCTCAAATAACCTTATCCGGTTAGAAGAGATAAATCTCCCAAATTAAGGAAATCATACTCAAAGAGGATTTATGAGATAAGAAGAGATAAATCCAAATCTCTAAAAGATAATGGAATCTTATTATAAAAGGAGGAGAACTCTAAGAGGAACAGTCACTTTTCACTAACCTAGGTGAATCTCCCATAAGCGTATTAGAGAAACTAGCTTGACCAAGAGACTAGTTGAACTAAGAACTACGTCTGGCTTTGATTCTCATTTGGATACGTAGGACCGGAATCCAATATTCTGTCAAACTATAATCTAAAACAACCCCTACATTCATCCTTGGTCAACGTTCTACGGCTAAGATCCGGCAAGTCGGATCTCGACAGGAACAAATGCCATTAGAAGAAAGGGTCCAGTTGATTTATTCTTATTGTTTACTGGATAATTAAAAAATACAAATTGTGAAGATAATTATTAGATTGTTGAAATCTATAAGAGAAGATTTTGGTTGAAATAGAAAAGAGAATATTTTGGATTAAATCTAGAATATTTTGAATATGATTGGGAGATGTCAAAGATTTTTTTTTTTAAAATGATCTTATACAAATCGTAAATTTGAGATAAATTTAAATTTTCTATTAGAAAATCAAAGAGTTAGATATATTCGCCAAAAAAAAGTTAGATATTTGTATTATGTTCAAAAATGTATTGTTAACCAATAGTCAATACAACGTCTATATATCCAAAAAAAAATCCAATAGTGAATTATATGTAAATTATAAAAAAAATGCAACAGTGTCAACATTATGAAATTAAAACTGACTAAGTAAATAACCAATGGGTGTTGGTCTAGTGGAAACAACTTACTCTTATTGGGAGGCTGATAACCAAGTGTTAAAATCTTGCTCAATCAGTCGAATCAGAGATTAATCTCATAACGAGCCCGAACAACCTAAATCATGAGATATTCTGGTGAATCTACTTGGTCTAAATGGCTAATTAAGATGAGTTCTGAAAAAAAAAATATATATATATATATTGACAAAGTAAATAAACACACAAATACAAGTTGGGCCTCCGATGCCTTGCCAATGTATACGACTCATGGTCTTCTCGGTCACCAAGATGCATTGCATCAAACGAGAAATATTTATTTATACAAGTAAAACCCAAATCCCAAATCATCTTCTTTGCTGCCTCTACCGGTAGTGGAATTAGCCCTTGGCACTTGAACAAGGTAACAATGAATTGACAACTGTAGCTTAGTTCAAAAAGAAAAAATATATATTAGTATAGAGTACAAGGTGTACTCATAAACCATTTGCAGTATAAATAATAACGAATCCAATTACAAAACAAAGCCCACCCAATATAGTATGACTGCCAATGCAATATCCACCCCAGAAACAGAGTTTTTAGAGGATATAATTAAGAACCATATCCAAGTAGAAAAATCGAGCTTCCAACATATGCAGAAATTGTTAGAATTTTTTCTAATAATTCTTGTGGGCTACAATCAATTGTGGTTTAACGGACTTATATTATGATCTATTTGATGATGCTTAAGCTCTTTAATATGGTGATCTATTCGTAATGGGCTGTTGGTACATAATATTGATCTGTGTGGGCGACAGTGTAGGCCTTAACCTATAGACCCGTAATGGAAGGTGCATAGGGTTGTTATTATTATTATTATATATAGTTGCCTACGTCCCTCTGCCGTCATGGATATCATAATCAGTTATCTCATGATTTGCCTCATTGATGGCTGTAACTTGGGAGTGCGTGAACAGGCAGGGGAAGACTTAATCTTTTAAAGTTCAGGAACTTAGAGTTGACGAGGATCAACCTATCATGAAGTAATTCTTATCGGTTAGTGATCATGTCTTTGACAAGGTAAATATTAAATCGATGTTCTAATTTCATATAATGTCACCATGAGGTTTTCAATTTTATCTTACATTTGGTATCAGAGCCTTCATTATATGATTTAGGACCTGATTATCAAACATGGTCATGATTTTATATTATTATTAATTAAAATTCTGGTTCCAAATTTTTTAATCTTTTTTTTCAATTTTTATTATGTGGGTTTTTTGCAGAAATTATTTTCGAAAAATTGGGACCAGAATCCATGGGGCTTTTGTAAAACATGATTGTATGAATCTATTGACACAAGAATCACATTTTTTGGTTCACTATGGAGAAATAATTCCGTAAAATACATTGGACTCAGGGTTCATATAACTTACATTTTTTATGCTGGAAATTGCATGAAATTGTTGTTAAAAAATGGGGCTTTTGTTCTAGAATGATTAGAAACTTGATTATAATTAAAACCCATATGAAATCACAATGAAATGAGGTCGAAGTCGGAGCAAAACGTCGCTGGAACAATGACATATGCAAAAACCGTGTTCTGGTCATATTGTTGGAGGTAGAAGATGATGTTCAGTACCTGTGCAAAGCCCACTTGCCGCCTTCGAAGAGTGAGATAGAGTGTGGTCTCAATAGGAGGAGTTTTTTGACTCCGTTTTTTGCGTTGTGCTCTACTCTTTGTGCTTGATTTTCCTATATATTTTTCTTATATCTTACACTGCTATAAATATTTTCATGAAAATAATATATTAAATTTATTATTTAATTATTTTTATGGGTGAAATTTAAATGAAAAATATATTGGAAAAAAAATTGACCATATTTTGGATTTTATGATGATGATCACTCTCCCTATATGACATTGTGAGATTACATATTCTTAACTTTTGATATATGCTTTAATATGTTAATTTATTAAGATGTATCTTGTCATTAAGACTGCTTAAGTGCAAAACATGTATGGAATGCTGTTAATATTGATACTTGACCAGTATGGGTGCTATTTTGATAAAGTACCAGGGACGGACCTATAGCCATGAGTGTGGGAGCAAATGCCCCCACTTAAATGTCAAAAAACTTTTTTAAATAAATTATACATATGTGTTTTATTGAAATAAATTACTTAAAAGCAACATATAGTCTCATAAAAAATCACTAAGTTTTACCCCCACAACATAAAATTCCTGGGTAATTATGATGTATGTTTATAATTTCAGAAATCATATGTTATATTTTTTACGTTGCAAATTTATATATGAGTTTTGCCCCCACAACATAAAATTTATGGGTCCGTCCCTGTAAAGTACCATATGTGTCATGGTTTGGCAAGAGAAAAGTGATTCATGTGCAAGAGTTTTCATTAGTTGTTATGGGTCGTCACCGCCAAAGTGGGACCATCTATTTCAATTGATGGAAATTTCTTTGTAATTTGAGGAATGTTTTTAACCATTACATACAGTTACCTGCCCAAAGGGGTTATTGTGTGTTATGATAGGAAGTTCACTATGGATGGAGTTAATGGGGAATGCATTGGGCTAAGAGATTCTTCTGCCTAAAGGGGACAATTTCCCGAACTCAATGTATGCTCATTGATTAAATCATCTGAGGTTTTGACCTTGGTTGCAACCTTGGTTTGTGCATTCTGTCCAAAGGGGAATGTACTATTTTTTTGGCCTCGTTGTGATAGCATCTTTTATTTGGGCTATATTTTGCCATATTATATGATCTAATGCATTTATGTTTTGTCTTAATAGTGATTTTTCCGCATGAACAATTGTTCGCTTCAATTGAAAATTTTAACTAGCCCAAACTATGACAAGTGGAAACAAGACTTGATTCTATATGAGTTTTATTTTTGTTCTCTGACTTTTATTCTATGAGCCATTTGAACAATTATATAAAGTTGTTGGTGTACCATAAATTTGGCTTCCACTTTTGTCGGCTCTACACAAGGATGAACGTCACTCTCTCAAAGGTTAGTGATAAAATTAATATTTTGATTATTGATGTATTGTAGAAATGCATGAGTAGAGAAATTTATACTCAAGGGTGTGTTAATTTTTAAAACGTATGTTTTGGAATATGCATTTATATACAAGAGTGTGACATTCTTTTAGAATGTTGTAACATGGAAATTATTGAGCTCTTTTATTGACATGATTTTTTGAAAAAATATTTCTAGTACACAATCATATTATTTTTCATTGATGGTGATTATTGTCACTCAATTGTTTGAAGGATTTGGAAAGTTAATATTTGATATATGTGAATTTGTGCTCTCTTCAAGTGATACACATTATATAAATTTGGAAATATTTTTGCTTGATAAATTCGACAAGTGTGTTTGTGTGATATCACAAGAGAGATAATATCCATATTATAAAGCCTTGAATAATTATGCCTTGAATATCCATTGGATGATTAAATTGGTACTTCTGCATATATTTTGTTTCCTTTTCAGAATTTGATTATTTATATTATGTTATAACCTTTCATGGTTATTACTATAATTAAATTGGAGATTGTAGGGAGCATGTGGGAGCTATTTTAAGTGCTTCCTCTTGAAATGAGATGCATTGTTTAAATGTGATTTTGGTATATTGTTTGTATTTTCCGTTGCGTAAATATCTCTATTGAAAAAGGGATCTGGTTTATTTATTCTTCCAGCCGATATTAAGAAAATAATATACTGGAAAGAGAATATACCATAATCTATATATGTGCATGATATGTATGTACTTGGTTGGTGTTATGAAATTCGATACTTTCGGTCTATATCAAGTTTTTTTTTTCAAAGTGCCAATTTATTTAATTGTGAGCTCCTGTTTGGATTGTTGTAAGTGCAAAACTTGAGGAATGCTATTAAATTTAAATTCATGATCTGTTGGGGTGTTTATTTTTTATGCACCTTCTTATTGACTGTATCATGGTTAAAGGCAAGAGAAATTGATTCCCCGGTAAAAGTATGTCATTGATTATTGTGGGTGATTATCGTCAAAGTGGGATTACTCATTATTAATTGATGAGATTTCTTTTTATCATAAGAGGAATGCTTATGGTTGTTATCTGGATTTACCTGCCTAAAGGGGGTTATTGTATGTTACGATTAGAAGCTAATTTGTGATAAAGTTATTGGAGGTGCATTGGTCTAGGAGAACTGTCTGCCCAAAGGGGATAGATTTCTAAACCCGGTGTATGCTCATTGAGTAACTCATTATCAAAGATTGTGGATGAAGTTAATGGAGGTGCATTGGTCTAGGTAATTTGTCAGCCCAAAGGAGACAATTTTTCGAATCTAGTGTATGCTTATTGATTAACTCATCTGAGGTTCTGACTATGGTTGCGACCTTAGTTGCATGTTCTGCCCAAAGGGGAATATGTTGTTATGTTGGCCTCGGAATAGCTTGATTTAAGTTGAAGTTATGTCTTGCCTTGTTGATTAGCTTAACGCACTTCAAGTTTTGCTTAACAATAATTTTTCAGTAACAATTGTGTTGCTTAGTTTGTTTTGGAAGCATTATTTTTTTTTTTTTTGAAAGACACGTGTCTGAGAAAAATGTATTTTGCTACAATAATTTTTAAAATAAAGAAATAACGATTTCAAGTGTTTACTGTTTTTTGCCATGAAAGAGACTTGTGTTTTTTAAACCTTACTCTTTTGGTTATGTTATTACCTAATGAAATTTATTGAATTATGATGCACATCATAATGTATCAAGCTTGTTGTCACCATGTATCTATGTTAATTTTGATCAAGGATATATGGATGATACATGTGATTGTGATTTAATTGTTAAGACACATTGTGTAGGTGTCTTATTTTTTTATTAATTAGTGGCATATGTTTGCTATCAATATGTTGGGATCTTAATATTTTGGGCATGATATACCCCTGGAATGAGTTAGTTTTTGAAGTCTATGTGAATGCTTGGTCACAAAAGTGATTCATTTACATAGTTTGTAAGGACAATTGTCATTGTTTTATAAGATACATTTTCTGAATTATTACGTATGATCGCCCACCGAAAAGGGGCCACCATATGTTATAATTCTGGTGAATTTCATGAAGTACGCTTGCAAAGATGCAAAGATCTTAGACTCATAGTGTTATATTGTGTTAGCCACAACGAGTTGGATATATGTTTGCCTAAAGGAGACAGTATGTGAGTTGGGTTATAGTCTAATGCGTTAGCTTCATGGTTAAGAGACTTTTTGATATTTTTCTGTCTTGCCCAAATGAGAGTGTTTAGTGAATGATAATATTCTCAAATGACTTGTGTTGTTAATGACTGGATTTTATGTTACCTTTGAGGATCTTATCAACTGATATATTTGTTTGAAAATATATGAATTGAAGGATTTTATTATATACGTTGTCTCATTTGATTTCCCACTTGAAATCATGATTTTACTATCAAGATTATTTATTGAATATTTATGATAAATATTTATATACTCATGTTAGATTTCTATAAGTTTTGTAAATCTAACATAGTTGGATCTTGACATCAGTGGGAGGATTTTGACTTTCGTCATTATTTGATGTCAAGAATGATAGTAAAAGTATTTGATGAAATATATAATTTTGGGATATTTTGATATTTTGGATATAGAAATACCTTTAAATATCATAGATCTCTTATGTAACCTATTGTTCTTGAAATCATATGATATCACAATCATGATATGAAATGTATTCATAACATTTGATGCTTTGACCAAATATCTTCAAGTTTCTTTAACAAAAATAACTTTGTGCATTTTGTTGCATGCTATGTTGTTACATACCACATAAAGTGTTTGGTTAAGAAACTTGTGACATGGCTTCACATTGAAAATTATTGTGATGATAATACCTTAAAATGGCGTTAAACATTTGGAAGTGAAGCAATTGATGTCAACTATGTTTTGAAAAAAAAAGATATGATGGTTAAACACGTTTGTGTTGATTTTGTGTTAGTTGTTCCATTAGCCAAGGGACTCAAGCCTTAAAGTTTAAAAATCATGTTGAGAACATGGGCATTGTGAGTTCGTATAATGGGCTTGATTAGTGGGAGCTTGAGTTTTATGTAACTCTTCTCTATGATATCAGATTTTTTATTTTGAACAGTTTGGTATTTCTTGTGATATCTTTCATTTGATTTGAGAAATTAATGATAAGTTGAGTGTTGTTTTATATACTTTTGTATATGTATATCGAATGTGAAAATTTGAAGCTTTGTGTCATTAGGACCTCCATGCCTGTGGCTGACACCATGTTGAAGCTGCAACATTATTATTTTATAAGCTCAGCGTCATTGGGACCACTATGCCCGTGGTCGATGCCATGTTGGAGAGGGGCATTATGAAAATTTAAAGCTCGGTGTCATTAGGACCACTATGCCCGTGGTTGACACTATGTTGGAGCTAAGGCATTATTAATTTGAAAGCTCGGCGTCTTTGGGACCACTATGCCCGTGGTCAATGCCATGTTGGAGCTGGGCATTATGAATTTTTAAACTCGGTATCGTTGGGACCACTATGCCCGTGGTCGATGTCATGTTTGAGCTCAGGCATTATGTATTTTAAAGGCTCAGTATCGGTTGGACCATTATGCCCGTGGTCGATGCCATGTTTGAGCTGAGACATTATGTATTTTGAAGCTTGGTGTTGTTGGGACCATTGTGCACGTGGTCGAGGCATGATGATTATTTTTCATTAACCATGTAGTTTCTCTAGCCTTCTGGCATTTGAGAGAGGCTGGGGACTAACAAAGAAAATGATAGTATGGTTGCTGGATCACTTTGGCATGTCATTTTCTTGCTACACTCCACATCGATGGCTAGTCGACGGAGTCGGTAATATTTGTAACTATGGAAGGTCCCATATCAATAAGGGATATGACTACCGCCATAATTCGATGTTACTTCGCTTTTGTTGGATGGAGTCTTAATTAGGTGTTGCATCTTGGGATTATTTGTTTTGTGGCCACATTAAATATATGTTATTAGCCTGAGAGTCGTTTTCGAAAATGTTTTCTACAATTTAAATTTACACAATTGATTTTACCCAAGTGGGAGAATGTTAGAATTTTTTCTAATAATTCTTGTGGGCTACAATAAATTGTGGTTTAACGGGCTAATGTTATGATCCATTTGATGATGCTTAAGCCCGTTAATATGATGATCTATTTGTAATGGGTTGTTGGCACCTAATATTGATCAGTGTGGGCGACAGTGTAGGCCTTAACCTCTAGGCCCGTAATGGGAGATGCCTAGGGTTGTTGTTGTTGTTGTTGTTGTTGTTGTTGTTGTTATATATAGTTGGCTAGGTCCCCTCTGCCGTCATGGATATCATAATCAGTTACTACGTGACTTGCCCCATTGATGATTGTAACTTGGGAGTGCGTGAACAGGCAGGGAAAGACTTAGTCTTTCAAGTTCAAGAACTTAAAGTTGACGAGGATCAACCTATCATTATGAAGTAATTCTTATCGGTTAGTTATCATATCTTTGACAAGGTAAATATTAAATCGCATACAGGAGAGCAACAATTAAAGATCATAAATTCATAATGTAAACAAGCCTTTGGATTTATACTCCAATCCAAGAAACAGAGAAAGAAAAATGATCCTTCTTCAGCCGAGCTTTGCACCAACTCCCACCCTGATCTTAACCAAATCTATCACCTTGTCAAAAGACCTTCATGTTGTAGCAACAAATCCGATAAGTTCCCTGCAAGCCACATAATTTCATTTGAATGTTCATTTACTTAATTTTTAATCTAATATCAAGAATGAACTATTAACATTAGTGCCAAGAATAAAACTCTAAAATAGGAAGATGATACCAAACTTTCATTAACTCGCTTTTGAAACCAGCCAGCAATTTTTTTTTGTACAACTTTATGTATCTCGGATATAACCTTTTCTTTAACACTGTACTTTATTCCCTACATATGTAGAAATTAAATTAACACGGTAGAGTAGTTGTAATGAGATTTGTTTAAATTTTCATAATTTCCTTACTGTAGGAACGAGTCTACTGCTACAGTTAACTAACATACATGACGTTGTGCTTGTAGTTGTAGCTTCTCCGTTGGTCAGTTTAAAATATGAAAAACCACCATACTGGTTTGCCAACTCTTGGGAAAATAGCATCCCTTTCATGATATTCCCCATCATGAATCACTACGGTGCTTGTGGGAATGATGGAAATTGGTAAATTGCATTGAGGTAAATGCAGAGGATTAATATATTTCTATATTATTTCTGACTTCATTTTTACCCATAATTTTCTTTTTATGTGCAAATATTAGTAATTAATGTGTTATGTTAGTGAAAGAAGTTGAACCCATGTCCTTCTTAATTCTTATCACTCCAAATCATACGTCTCTCTCCCCAAACCAACTCATCTACCTTATAACTCCCAATTTTTACCAATAGTAATGATGAACATTGATTTCCATCTCTAAATTATTTTTTTTATCTCATTTTTTAATTGTATTATCAAACATAAAGAGATGATTTTACCAAAAAAAACATAAAGTGCTACTAATTATGAATACAACTACTCAAATTATATCATAAAGTAGTATGTGTTTGAATGAGCGTTTGACAAACATGATTTTGAATAGAATTGATTTTGTAAAATTGATTTGGTTAGAATTGAGTTTGAAGTGAAGTGATTTATGTTTGAATGATTTTATTTTGAAAGCAAGATTCATGTAAAATTTAGTGTAAAATTTTCAACTCAACTTGAAATCTACTTTGTGTAGCGATGAGTGTGATTTCACCTCATATTTTTTATCATTTTGCATGTATTTTCATGTAGATTAGGCATTTTTATTTTGATATTTGTTAGTTTTTCCCTTTAGGACGAGTAAGGTGGTTCTGTGGTGTTTGTGTGCAGAAATTCATGATTAAAATGCTTAAGTCACGTTAATTTGGAGTTTGCATGACAATGGAGCTTGAAATGTAAGAAAAATGAGCCAAGCAGAGACCATCACGGCCTGGGGGTGACAAGCATCACGGCCATGATCTCGTAGGGCCGAAGAAAATGAAGAATGCAAAAGTCAGAACCTGTCACGGCCAGGCCGTGATGGCCATCACGACCGTGACAGGCCAACCAGTCCAAGCTCTCTAAGTCAGAATTGGTCACAGCCCGGCCGTGACAGGCATCACGGCCGTGACGCGCAAAATCTGGAAAAAAGATTTGTTGATTTGATCTGATTTAGTAATAGCTTCAAATCCAAGTTAACCTACACTATAAATAGGGCAATTATGCTCAAAAATAGGATCTTGGCTGCTACCTTAGGCTTAATTTAGGATTTCTCTTCTTCTCCAATTTCTTCTTTTCTCTTAGGATTTTTATGTTCTTTTTAATCAAGATTGCTATGACCATGGCAATGCTAGAGTAGTCTTTTTATTTCTAGGAATTGGGGCTATGCCCAAGACTTGTTTTATGTTATGAATTGATGTTTTCCCTTTTGCTAATTTCAATTTGCTTTAGATTTAATTCCTATTGCATGAATTACTTGTAAATTCGGTGCGCACTTATTTGCATGTCATAGATACTCTAAGGATGAACTGAGAAGTGAACTTAGGTATTGAATCTATAGGAATTGAACTTAGGACTTAAATCACGAGAGTTAGAAGCGGTCCTTCGAGGGTTCATTGAATTGTGTCAAATCTCAATGGGTTCAATTTAAATACAATTACCACGAAAGTAGGGGTTGGTTTAATTGTGCATCGTTCTTGTATCTCGAGAGGGAACATTAACTTTATTAAGATAAATTCACCTTCAAAGCATCTTGATAATTAGCAAAGGGGTAATCAATTTAGTAGCATAAGCGGTCTTGTTGGTAACCCAATTCCTAGAAATTCCTCTTTAATTTGAAAAACCTCAAATTGATTTACTTTCCTTTTTTGTTGGATGCAATTTCAATAATTGATTTGTTACTTGATTCTTATTTCAAAAATCAAATCTTTCCTTGTTTAGTTAAATTGATTTAATAATTAATTGTTGTTCAAGATCACGATCTATGTGGGTTCGATCTTTTTATTACTTAACGACAAAGCCGTACACTTTGCAGGTATTTTTCTCTTTTATGCGAAGACCCCAAAGTCTTGGGACTCTTATTGTAGTCGACCTCGAGATCGAAAGGACTTTCCATAGACGTAGGAGGCTACAAAGACAAATAGCGAGAGAAAGGTTGATCCCCATTCCACTCATGGCCAATCTACCGGATACCAAACCACTAAGGAGTATGCATCCCCAAATGTTAGGGGTTTGCAAACTGGGATTACTTGGCCAGAAATTGAGGCGGAAAACTTCACAATGCCACCTCAGTTAATTGGTATGATTAAGCAACATCAGTTTGGAGAATTACCCTCGGAAGACTCAACTGATCATGTGGAGACATTTCTGGAATTTTGTGATACAACTAGGATTCAAGGAGCTCTAGTTGATGCTATCCGCTTGAGGTTATTTCCCTCCTCTTTGACTGGAAAGGCAAGAGCTTGGTTGAAGTTAGTGCCTGCTAATACTTTGTCAACATGGGGCCAACTGGAGCAGGCATTCTTGGAAAAATTCATCCCACCATCCAAGACCGCTTACCTACGAACTCAGATCACATGCTTCTTCCAAAAAGACGGAGAATGCTTATCCAAAGCTTGGGATCGTTACAAGGGATTGCTAGAATCTTGCCCACATCATGGGCTTGGGAAGTGGCTTTTAGTGCATACCTTCAACAATGGATTGGACTATTCTTCGAAGGCGTCACTTGACTCCGCAACTGGTGGAGCATTGATGACTAGACCACTGACTCAAGCATTTGATATCATTGAGAACGTTGCCACCAACTATCACCAATGGGGTTCAGAAAGATGTAATAACCCGAAAAATCTCTCGGGGGGTAAGTTTGAAATGAATGGTAATGATTTAATTATGTCTAAAGTTGACTCATTGAATAAACGCTTTGATAAGCTTGAAAAGGCTAATGTGAGTTCAATAGGTGCTACTGATGTTGCTTGTGAGATTTGTGGAATGCAGGGACATGACTTCATGGAGTGCCCACATGGTAGTGCTCCTGGATCCAGTGCTTTGGGGGAACAGGTGAATTCTTGTCACAATTTCTATGACACGAACCCGAAGTTTCCAAACTATGTTCCCCCAAATTATTACAACCAAGGAAGGAAGAATAGCCCTTTTCTCTCCTACGGGAACTACAAAAACACATTGAACCATGAATTCCAAGAAGGCCAAGGTAATAGGAAACCCGCATCGAGGTATCCTCACGTACAAAAGTCTAAACTTGAGTTTTTTTTTGGAAAATTTTGTTGAAACTCAAACAAAGCAAAATGAAGAGTTTAGGCAACAAGGTAGGGCAGTCAATGAGGCAATGAAGGAGTTAACATCTAAGGTAGATAACTTAGCCATCCATAATAAGATGTTAGAAACTCAGATTTCCCAATAAGCTAGTACATATTCTAGAACTAATGGTACGTTTCAGGGACAACCTGAAGTTAATCCCAATGAGCATTGTAATGCTATATACTTGAGGGATGATAAGCTTGGGGTTGTTGAAAAGGATGTGGAATGTGAGGTGGACATGAGTGAACAAGAAGAGATAGAACCAAAGTATGTCCCTCCACCACCTTACCAACCCCCAATACCTTTCCCACAGAGGCTAGTCAAGAAAAAGCAAGTAGAAAAAGAGACTAAGAGCTTAATTGAGGAGCATGATACCATGGTAAAAACTAATATGCCTCAGAAACTATCACGGGCATGCCGTGACGTGGGTCACGCCCGTGACACATCTTCCAGTAGCTCTATGACTGGCATCTGAGCCAGCACCCACCACCACCTCAGTGAGTTGTTCCATTTTTTTTTATCCTCCCTCAGACTTGATCATTTAGGTGTAGATTTGCATAATCACACGATTAGATTGCCCTTTGGTTGGTGTATGCATCCAATTGTGAGAACTTTGTGCCAAATAAATTGAGACAGTGAATTTTTGAATCAAATTTTTTATGTATTCTTGTGATAGGCAAAAAATAAAAATGCTTGAGATGATCTTTTGATAGTTGATAATTAGCATGTGGTTCCTTGGATTTGTGTTTCTCATTAATTTCAAACTACTAAATGTGAGATTTTTATCCTAAAAGAGGTACTCATTAAATTTACCCCATTCTTTGTGATTGAGTGTTTTCTTCCTCTTGGATTGTATTTTCTAGAACTTGACTTGAAATCGTTTTGAAACTTAGAAATTTTTGAAAACATATTTGAAAATGATTGAGGCATTAGGCATTTTTCTGGCCTTCTGAGCTTTGGTTGATTAAATACTACCCCTTAGTTGCCCAATTTTGAACCTAATAAAATATAATGCTTTTCTTGGTACCTTGAATGATTTTGATGAATGATGCATGGTATGTCACCTTTTAAAGTATTGCAAAAAGGGTAAAAATGTGGTTTGAAAAGTTGTGGGATGAAAAAGTTAGAAAAATATTTCTCTTAAAGTTGAAAATCTCCCCTTCTTCAAAATGATCATTTTTTTAATAATAATAATTAATGGAGAAGGGGATGAGAAAGAAAAGGAAAAAAAAAGGAAAGAAAGAAAGAAAGGTGGAAAAGTGCATTAAAGCCCAAAAGATGTATTTTAGAAGGTTGTCATGCTTTGCATTATTGATATTTTGTTAGCCTTCTTGAATTTTCTCTTCCTTGATTTCCCCACCTAACGATTAATCCCATGGCCCCACTACAACCAGCCCATGGCCCCACTACAACCAAAATAAAAGACCTCTTGATTCTTATGTGCTTTCATTAATAAAGTAGATATTTGGTTAATATTCAAGCTTATGGTAGGATACCTTCCTTGAGGAAATTGAGTGAATTGTCATACGTCCTTAAACACTTGAGTGAGATGAGAAGAGTACCCGAATTAGTGAGAGGCATGAATTTAGGGAACCTAAGCTTCTAATTGGACTTGAAATTGATTGTATCTTGGTTACTTATTTGGATATACCTGTTACTTGGATTTGTTACTCAGGTTCTTGGTTCATTGCCCATGCTCAAATTGTTTATCTTGTTTGGCCTTGGTTATTGCTTGAGGACAAGCAAAATCTTTAGCTTGGGGTAGTTTGATGAGTGTGATTTCACCTCATATTTCTTTATCATTTTGCATGCATTTTCATGTAGATTAGGCATTTTTATTTTGATATTTGTTAGTTTTTCTCTTTGGAACGGGTAAGGTGGTTCTGTTGTGTTTGTGTACATGAATTCATGATTAAAATGCTTAAGTCAAGTTAATTTGGAGTTTGCATGAAGATGGAGCTTGAAAAGTAATAAAAATGAGCCAAATAGAGACCATCACGGCCTGGGGGTGACAACCATCACGGCCTTGATCGCGTAGGGCTGAAGAAAATGAAGAATGCAAAAGTCAGAACCTGTCACGACCAGGCCGTGATGGCAATCACGACCGTGACTAGGGATGTCAACGGGGCGGGGCAGGCACGGATACTGGTTACCCGCTACCCGCCCCGTTGGATAAAAAATCCACCCGTACCTGCCCCGTACCCGTACGGATACCCGTTTGACGGGTTCTTAACGGATCCGCGGATACCCGTGGATATCCATGGGTAGTTATGAAAAACAAAAAAAAACTGTTTTTAATTAAAAAAATACACAGAAAACTTAAACAAACCACCACATTAATACATCACACTTCAAATATCCATCAAACAATACAATAGATGAAAATTATCTAGAAAATGATATAAGGACTTTGAGAGTCAATTGCCCCAAGCACTGAGAATAAGAGATGCTAAACATATTTTAAAAACTCCAGATTGAATTGAGTTGCCAAACACATTCATGTGTTTAGTCCAAATTTGTTTGTAAAAGTAATACCAGATTTGTAACAAAATAAATTAAAGTCTTCATGGTGACACACAATTCACAAGTGTGTCAAATGTCACATCTGTGGTTCTCATTACTGTAGGCAAACATGATAAATGCAGCCCCCCTTTTCTGTAATACGGGGAAAGTATTAAAAAAGAAGTTAAATAATAAAACTGCCTGAGATTTTTCACAGTTTTGTATAATATGCAGTTGCCAAAGAATGGTTCGGGTGACTGTTCATCATTCAGCTCATCTCAACTGTGTCTGACTTTTGCAATCTCCTCCTATAAGCCATGACCTTTAAATAACACAAAAAATGTGAGTTAAAAGGGAGAGATCAGCACTGCAACAATAGTAATAAGAAAATAATTACGTATTTATGTATAGACGATGATAATCAACTTTGAGAGTTTACCAGATGGCCACGACAGATATCATCAGTTGTTTTAAGTAGTTCAACCAAAGTTTCTTGTTCGCCTAAAACAAGCAACTTATCTTTGTCTGGATAAACTTAGATATATCTCTCGTATCAATCCTTTACCAGCCATATCTTTTGTAACATTTACTATTCATAAACTGCATCAGTTAATAAGGTGCGTGTTTCGTTTGTTACAAAGCAGAAGTTTGAAAATCAAAACAAATTGGTTGAGGTTTAGAGTTTACCTGAGGTTGCAGAGAACCAAGGTTGTGATGGATCTGGGCGGCGGAGGAGCGGTGGCGCGCAAGGAGCGGTGGCACGCGAGGCTCTCTGCAGGCTTCAGAGTTTGACTAAAGAAGGGGCTGAACGCTGAAGAAGGGGTGGTGTGGCCGTGTGGCTGAGTGTTTGGTGTGGGGATGTGGGCTGAAGAAGAAGGAAAGAAAATAAGGGGACTACAACATTTTTCACTTTAGGCAACACTAATCTTACCAACAGTTGAAAAACCGTTCCTAAAACATGGAATAAACAACAGTTTTATGGGTGTAGCTAATAACTATGTATATTTTACAACTCTTTTAATAATATAATTTAAAATTGTTGCCTGTCTATATTAGCAACACTCTTAAAACCGTAGATTCATTATAAGGAACGGTTCTACATTTTGGAGAATGGTTTCAATAATTAGAAAAATCCTGCTAAACATAACTTACCGAGTTTTTGCCTTGTCAATATTTTAAAATAAAAAAGGTTTGCGCAGCCGAATCGAACCCGCGAAGAAGCCAAAACTTCTCACACACCTTTCCAAATCCCTAACTCATATCTCTCCATCGTAACTATGCAATCATTTAGGTATGAGCTTAATTTTGGTCTCTTAATTCCTTCATTCGATTCTTTATTTCATCTTCATTCCTTCACAGAAACACCACAATAATTTCTTTGTGGCTCTCTTACATAAACCATGTAAAGGTTTTTCTTCTTTTTTGATTGCAGCAATAAGAATCAACGTTTTACTTCTTACTTTTTCATTGCAATCATAAGAATATTCTATTTCGTCACTTTGACGAGAATCTCACCACCAATTTCGTCACTTAGACGAGAATCAAACTACCAATTTCTTCGTCAAGTGAGACACGCCGGAGTCGCCGATGACGACGGAGTGGTTGTCGTTGTCGTGTTTGAAGCAGTGGGATCGGTGGTGATGGCAGAGGTTGATGGTTTCAGGTTTCAGGTTTCTTTAAGGATGTAAGTTTTGCAAGCAATAGAGTTCTATAGTATGTTCTGTAGTTTTTGCATCATTTGGTTTGGTACGACTGAGAATTTTTGACAAATTCTCAAACTCTGTCTAGTCTTGTTGCCTGATTAGTGGGCTATGGGGTTGAGTTTGAGATTTGGGCTGCCTGATTCTATTTTTACTAAGTTAATTATGAAGGTTAGACTGAGTATTTTCCTTTCTGATAATGTCTAGATCAACATTGGCTGATTAAATGTTTATTTCCTTCTGGATCATATGAGCCATTCGCAGAACTTGTGAATCATCTAGTAATCAGAGATCAAGCTCGTTGAGCTTTAAACTAACTAAAAGTTAAAGAGAAAATTAATTCTCAATGAAGAAAGCCTAAATATCATCACAGTCCATTTGTCTATTGAAACTGGGTGCATCGTTATGAAGTTGAAAATTTTGATACTGCCATGTTTTCAAGTGCTCTCATGTAGATTCTCTACTGAGTTTTGAGGAAAATATAAAACTATAAGTTCGCATTGTATCTTCTTTATGTTGAATTTCGGTGGTTGACTCTTGATATGTAGGCATTGTATGAGGAAGCACTTCCAGCATTTGATGTTTTGGGGAAGAAGTCTTTCTATCTGGGTGAGGTTGGAAATGGTGCAAAAATGAAACTTCTTGTTAACATGATAATGGGAAGGTAATCTTTTCCTCTCTTTTTTTTTCATCCTGTAGTTAAGAAACTTTTTGGCTAGTACACAATTTGGAAACTTTAGTATAATTTAAGTAACTGGAAAAGATTTTTATTTTTAACTTTTGAGTGCTACCTAACACAAGATAGTGAATTAGGCCATTCTTTTTGGAATTTTATTGAATCTTTATTTAAAGAATAGAAGAAAACTATTATTTCAGGTAAAGATGTAACTCATTTAATTACTACCTCTGCCCTCCTTTTGTGTTAGTTAGTTAGAGTAGTTATATTAGTGGTGGTTGAGATAATTAGCCTTGTAGTTAGATATTTTGGATTGATAGTTAAATAGAGGAACCTGTATAGGAAGAAGGCATTCATGGATTTACTCACTTGAACAGAGCTTGTGCTCATTTGGTTGCTATGACAATGGGTAAGAATTAAGAATTAGGGCTCCATTGGAAGAGAAGGTTCATAGTGCCCCGTAAGAAGGTTCTTCCCATTCCCTGTTTCGTTTCATGCTCTCTCGCACTCTCTCGTAACTCTGTCAGGTATGAGCTTGAGCGTTTGGCTCTAGTTTTTCTTCGTATTATTTTTTGATTGCGATAAAAACTGATCAGTTTTTGATTTTCGTCCCTTTGTCATCTATCTACTGATTGACCAAGCCAACAAGAGGAAGGTCTGAAATTCTGGTTTTTGGGTAATCTTATGTTTTGTATTCTTTAAGAGGTGTTAAGTAGGGGAATTGCCAAGATGGTCTCTTCTGGTCAATTGCAGCTTATTTCTGGACCAAGAGGATCTCATGTTCCTTCTCACATCCTTTATGCAGATGTTGTGATGCTCTTTTGTAGAGGTTCAGCCATAAATCTCAGCATTCTTAAAAGTCTGTTTTCTGCATATGGTGAAGCTTGTGTCAATTAATTAATCGTGGCAAGTCAAAGTTCTTCACAGGGAGCATATCTCGCTAGTAGAGTGACTGCTATCACAGAAATTCTAGGCTTTTCCTTGGGCAGTTTACCTTTTACATTCCTAGGTGTTCCTTTGTTTAAAGGGAAACCTAAAAGGATTCATTTGCAACCCATTCTTGTGAGAATCAAGGAGAAGTTAGCTACTTGGAAAGCTATTTTATTGTCCATCATGGGGAGGGTCCAATTAGTCAAGTTAGTCATCTAAGGCATGCTTTTATATAGCTTCGTATTTATGCCTGGCCGGTTAGCCTTATTAAAGAAGTTGATAGATGGACTAGAAACTTCATATGGTCAAGTAATATTGAAACCAGGAAGGTGGTGACTGTTTCTTGGCATAAAACACGATCTCCTCCTTTAGAAGGTGGCCTAGGAATCAGGTCTTTGAGTGCAATAAATAAGGCTGCTTTCATTAAGCTCTGCTAGGATTTAATCCAATTTGATGTTCCCTGGTCCTGTTTCCTTAGAGACAGGATCCTTAGAAACAATGCACCTATTAAGTATCCTGTAATTTCATCAATTTGGTCTGGTCTAAAGCAGTTGTTTCACATAGCTTTGGATAATGTGACTTGTCAAGTTGGAGATGGCAGCAAGATCAGTTTTTGGAATGATAGATGGTTGTCCCAAAATATGGTTTCTGTTTTAAATTTCCCGCAAAATATATTTAAGTTGTTGAAAGCTAATGTGCAGGACTTCATCCTCAATGGCTCTTGGAATATCCCGGATGCTCTAATCCTGAAGTGTCCATTATTGGCTGAAGAGTTGAAGAGAATTGCCATTCCTAAGTTTCCTTCCATTCATCACCTAGTTTGGAATGACACTGACTCTGGCTTGTTGAACTTCAAAGATGCACACTGTTTTGTTAGCTCGGCTAGACAGCAGTTTCAATGGCCTAAGCTGATTTGGAAAAGTTGCATTCTTCCCTCAAGATCTTTCCTGGCTTGGAGAATTTTGCATGATCGACTTTCAACTGATGAAAACCTTATCATGAGGGGGTGTGTTATTGTGTCTAGATGCAATTTATGTGGTATTCAAGCTGAATCAACTTCACATATTTTTCTGCGCTATGACTTTGCTCAAAAAAATTGACAGTGGTTTAGTTCTATACTTGAAGCCCATTTTAGACAATTGATGGCTTATTGGAACCACGATACTATCCAAGTAAGATAATTATACACTTTTTAATTTTAAATTATTTTATTTTCTCACTTTCATTTGTTCCTCTATAATGCAGAAAATTAGCAAAAAAAATGCTGCGAATAGAGCTAAGCAGAAATATATTCACCGGATGGGGCCAAAAAATTTTGCTAGAATTCGTGCTCGATTGGTAGTGAATTTATAAGTGTGTATGTGTGTGTTATTTTCCATATCTAAAACAAATAAATCTTCTAATCAATATGTGTTCCCTATTGCTCAACTAATTGATGTAGCGTGCAAACAAGAAGGGAGGGGATGTCCTTCAAGCTGAAATGTTCGTCGAGACTCGCCAAAGCCGAAATGGAAAGGAAGTAGATCCAGAAACGCAAGTTGTTATTGTAAGTCTAGTGTTATCCATCAAGTGTATTTAAAGTCTTGATTTTATCCTTAACATTAATGTTCTTTTCGATCACTCTTTGGCAAAGAAAAGTCGGGGAAAGTGCGTTGCTTTGAAAGAACCGTCACACCATCTATGTTAAAAAGAAATGAAGAAATTGCTGCGATTAAGAAACAACATTCGCATGAGATGAATAAGATGTTTAAGAAGGTTGATGGATTGGAAGCACTTGTAAGAAGTTTATTGAAGCAAAACAAGCCAAATTTGGATGAAGAGGATTTGGATGATATGATGGCAAATGCTTTAGGCAACGAAAACAATGCAGCATCACATTCTTCTACATCAACTCATGTTCCAAATAACGAACAGGTATGCTTTACCTTCATTATTTTTTCTAGTTTGAAGGCTTTACATGGTTTATGCTTCTACTGATATTAGTTTGTACCTTATATGGGTAGCTTTTGTTTCTTGTTTTTTCGTTCCATGGTTCTTCAAGTCGGTAATGTGGTGTTGTGTAATTCTGGTGAGCTTTGGTCTTTTCAAAAAATTCTTAAATATATCTGGTGGGCCTTTGAATATTCAGCTAGCTTTTACACTTGAGTTTGGTTTTTGGTTTTGGTTTTGGCCTTGTATGGTCATTAGATGTGTTGGGTCCTGTTGGTCTGTACTATGTCCATGGGGATGTGTTTTTGTTGGATCACAAGTGAGAATTTCAACCTAGTTGTAAATTGTTACTCTTGGTTGAAATTTTACCTTAGCGTTCTCTTTTATTATATACGGGTTCAGGTACCCCTTGTACTCAAATATAAATACAGTTTAGCACACATAAAAAAAAATGTTGCTTGTCATGCTTTTGATACTTGATATAAAATGGTGGAGAATGACCTATTATATTATTGGTTCATTACTTGGCAATAATGCTTGAGACTTGTTTTCTTGGTATCATTAGGGAGCGAAGAGACTAGGTAGCTTATAAAGGCTCATGTTATATAAAGTGCAGTAGCATGTTTCCATTTTCTCCTCATTTCATAATATAATTGAACTATATAACTCAGCTTCTAACTTATATATCTTTTGTCATATATGCAGGAAGATTTTCTTGGTGAGGAAGAACAATATCAAGACATAGAAGACGAATGATGATATTAACATACATTGAAGCATATAATCTTTATGGATGTTTTTCTTTTTTCTTTTGGATTTTAGAAGAAAACTATTATGTTAGCTTTTTTAAGTGGTATTAGTTCAGATGGGTGGTTGCTCTGTTTGTGATGGCTCTCATAGTCTAAGAGTGTCATTTGAAGACTCTGTTTGTTGTGCAACTAGGAGTATGCTCTACAGGTCTGGCTGTCTTTGGCTTTGGTGTATTATTGAATCTGTGATATCTTGTTGCAGAATTACATGTGACGAATATGTTTTTCGGTGCTTGGGAGTTGAAAGAATAAAAAACAGTTGATATATTGTTGCAGAATTACATGTGACGAGTATGTTTTTAGGTGTTGTAATTGAAAGGTTAAAATATATATTTAGTTATGTATAAACATATAAAAGACTTTCCTCGCAATATAATAAAAGCTAACATCATTGTCGATTTATTCTATAATAGTTACCAAAATGTCCCCTAAAGTTGAGTTAACCGATTTCTATATTATTTACCAACGGTAAAATAAGTGTTGTCTATATTAAAACGTCTAGCAACAGTTACGAAATTGTTGCCTATACCATCCACCAATAGTTAAATAAATGCTCCTTATTCTATTTGCCAACATTTAAATAACCGTGGCCGAAACATCTAGCAACAATTAAGAAACCGTTGCCTAAATAATATGAACGAAAACCGTTGCCATTGGACGGGTTTAAAAACCGTGGCCTATTCCCCTAATTTAGGCAACGGTTATTGAGATACCGTGGTCTAAAGCGAAAAACCGTTGCCTAAGGGAATAGGCAACGGCCACCTAGAGAACACTTTTTAACCGTTGCCAAACCGTTGCCTAAAGTTTAGGCAACGGTTTTCATACTTATAGGAACGGTTTTTTGTTGTTGCCTAAACTAAAAAATGTTGTAGTGGCTCATAGCGCCGCAGCCAGCATGTAGGTCAGTAAGGATTGTAGGACTGAAGGGAAATTAGGTTAAGGCAGTTTAGTATATATATATATATAGTCAGGGTATTATAGTAATTAGGTAACGGGTACGGGTACCCGCGGGCACGGATAGTGTGATATCCGTACCCGCCCCGTTTACAAACGGATATTAAAATTATCCGTTTATTTTACCCGTGGGTACCCGTTTAGCTACCCGCCTCGTACCCGTTGCGGATTTTATCCGCGGGTACGGGTAAAATTGCCATCCCTAACCGTGACAGGCCAACCAGTCCAAGCTCTCCAAGTCAGAATTGGTCACGGCCGTGACGCGTAAAATCTGGAAATTGTTGATTTGATCTAATTTAGTAATAGCTTTAAATCCAAGTTAACATACACTATAAATAGGGCAATTAGGCTCGAAAATAGGATCTTGGCTACCTTAGACTTAATTTAGGATTTCATCTCTTCTTCTCCGATTTTTTCTTTTCTCTTAGGATTTTTATGTTCTTTTTAATCAAGATTGCTATGACCATGGCAATGCTTGAGTAATCTTTTTATTTCTAGGAATTGGGGCTATGCCCAAGACTTGTTTTATGTTATGAATTGATGTTTTCCCTTTTGCTAATTTCAATTTGCTTTAGATTTAATTCCTATTGTATGAATTACTTGTAAATTCGGTACGCAGTTATTTGCATGTCATAGATACTCTAAGGATGAGCTGAGAAGCGAACTTAGGTATTGGATCTATAGAAATTGAACTTAGGAGTTAAATCACGAGAATTAGAAGCGGTCCTTCGTGGGTTCATTGAATTGTCACAAATCTCAATGGGTTCAATTTAAAACAATTACCACGAGAGTAGGGGTTGGTTTAATTGGGCACGGTTCTTGTATCTCGATAGGGAACATTAACTTTATTGGGATAAATTCACCTTCAAAGCATCTTGATAATTAGCAAAGAGGTAATTAATTTAGTAGCATAAGCAGTCTTGTTGTTAACCCAATTCCTGGAAATTCCTCTTTAATTTGAAAAACCCCAAATTGATTTACTTTCCTTTTTTGTTGGATTGCGATTTTAATAATTGATTTGTTTCTTGATTCTTATTTCAAAAACCAAATCTTTCCTTATTTAGTTAAATTGATTTAATAATTAATTGTCGTTCAAGATCACAGTTTTGTGGGTTCGATCTTTTTATTACTTGACGACGAAGCCGTATACTTGCGGATTCACGCTATCATGTAGCTTCTGGTAAGAATCATCTGGAGGCAAAATCAATTTTAGCCGACAATAACCAAACATCACATTTTTACTAAAATCACGTTTGACAGAGGTCATAATTAATTATATGAAGGTTTTCAACGTGAAACCAAATACACACGTAACTGTCGATATCTCGGAGAGAAAACTTCTCTTAAGTATATAACCCGGTCTAGGAGATTTTTTGTTTTTTGAAAAGTAAGTGTTATATTAGTTGTTTTCCTTTGCCAGCCTTTGAATCTCTTTCCTTCGGTTTCTTATACCTTTAACTCAATTAAGCTGTGTACTACCCTACCCCAGTCCAAGAGATTATTTTCCTTTCTTAATTTTTTAGTGTAAAAACAAAAGGTATTATACTATTATTTCATTAAACAGAATAGCCAATAGGATGGTTTCCATAGAAGACTTTTGACACTCTATTAACCTTCTAATGGCGAGACATTCACAATCACCTAAAGCTCATATCATTTGCTGTTTTCATGTATAGGCGAGCCTTTTACGACATCCATTAAATTATGACAAGATAATTGTTAGATCAAACACTTACCATTAAGATAAAAAGTTATATCTGATGGCAATGATGTAGCTTTTTGTTTTAAATTTCTTCAGAAACTACATCTCTCACTTAAGGATAACTCATTATA
Organism: Sophora flavescens; assembly: GCA_030762895.1. Taxonomy (NCBI): domain Eukaryota; kingdom Viridiplantae; phylum Streptophyta; class Magnoliopsida; order Fabales; family Fabaceae; genus Sophora; species Sophora flavescens. The sequence continues at coordinate 155,389,512 of CM061067.1, forward strand.
GGTGGCATGAATTTTGATGTTAATCCCATTAGATTCGAATAAATAACCTTGCCCTGATATCATTGTTGTATCAATCGCTTACTATATATGTTAGTTCAAAAGTTATAATTATTGCAATGATGTAACTTTATTTCTTAGAGTTACTTAAAACTTTAAAGAATTGTAACCATTACAAATGTCATAATTAAGATGAGATATTAATTCCATCGAACTCTAGCTAAAAGCGACATAAACTAAATAAAACCAGCAATAGTTAATATATGTACCACCTTTTAGGAACCATACAGGAAAGAAGATGCATAATTAACTAATCCAAGTGACACATAATCTAATTAATAATTCATTGAAATAAAAATGTCTTCCAAATGATGATGTCAGAAACCAGTAAAGAGTAATGGTGGAAAATGCCCACACCTCAATCCTTATGAATTAATGAATTAACACTTCTACTTCCAGTATCAAATTAATTAATAGTAACTTTCATTTGGAATTTCAACGCTTGAAAATATAATTGCCACCATTAAAGCTCCACTCCCCTTATGATATCTTATTGCCTTGATTATTAATTATAGAATTCAAATCCAACGATGAAACCTTTACAGCACGCCTGAAAAGAATAAGATCATAAATTCTAAATCCTCCACTGATGTGCAAAGCTTTGGAAGAAAGGATAAAGTTCTCTGGATTAATCAAAAATGTAAAGTGGAAAAGTAAAGATTTATCTATCATTAATTATAAATTAAAATGAGTTGAGATCTTAATGTATTTTAAATAATTAAGGATAGATGTACCCTTACTTTTTTACATTATACTTTTACTCATTTTAGAGAAACAGGGTAAAATAAAAAGGTATTGCTAACGAGTGCCCTATAAGGGCATTGATTAAGGAACTCACAAAAAGAAACTTTGTATTGCTAAACCAAGTGTAACACTTTTCAAAATATTAAATACACAATTTTTCCATACAATTTTTCTTTTAGCGATTCCTTAGACAATGCCATAAGGTTATTAAGACTTCTATTCTTTCTCAAGTTATACTCTCATCAGTGTTATTAAAATTGGACCGATCATCGATTCGGTCAGGGCACCAATTCAATGGGTCACCGGTCAAACCGATGAGTTACTGGTTGAATCGGATAAATCGGTATATATTAATTATATTAATTATATTAATTATATAGTTAAGTTTTGTATGTTTATATTAAGGTTCGAGTATACCCTGAGTTTTGGAAATTTCGAATTTCCTGTGGTGAGGAGGTGTGCCTGTGTGGTGTAATATCCCTGACCGCTTTATGGATTGACGACTGTTTCCACAAACCAATACTAGTATTTTCAGTGTGTTTTATCCTCACTCACACGCTTCTTCCTAGGAGGTCACCCATCCCATACTTGCTTAAAGTCAAGCACGCTTAACTGTGGAGTTCTTAAGTGATGGGCTCCTGAAAAGAAGACGCATCTTGTTAGTATAGGTAGTACCAATCAATTCATATAAGTCATCCTCAACTGTATAGTCTCATACCTACACAGTCTCAGGATCCCTCTCATTATGGTGTGTAATCGGTTCATTCATGTGTCCCTCCGTCTAGAAGCCTGCCGGGAGTCGCTCTTTATATGTGCCTTCTTGCACCGATGACCACTCCCCGTCCTTATCAGCCTCGGGTGTCACATGTGGGACAGACTTGGACAACATGCATGTGAGTTGGTCAACTCGGTGGTTCGACTAGGACCGGTTCAATGACGTCAACACCAGTTTTGTGGCTCATGCGGACAGAAAGTGTCAAAAACTGGTGGTTAAAATCGGTTCGACCAGTAATTTTTAAATTTTTTTTTTTTTTTTGAAAATTTTATTTTAAAATTATATAATTTTTTTAATCAAATTAAGGTCCATTGATAAGTTATAAAGATACATATACAAGTGTTTTTATTTATTTATCAATCTTGGTTGATTTTTTTCTTATGAAATATAGAATATCATTATTTTATATTAATTTATAATTTAATTTTTCTTAAGTTTATTACTTAAATAATATACAATATTAAAAATGTATATTTAATTATGTCTGGTTTGATGATGGTTCAATCACAAATAAATCATTGAATCTTATATCAGCATCTTCCCCAGTTTAATGACCAATTCGTTTTTTAAAACATCGATCTTTTCACTCAAAATGAGTCATTCCCTCCGCTTTTCTTCCCAAATATGTGAGAAATAATTTTTTGGTGAGGCCCATGAAAAGTTTTATTTCCTTCCTTCTTGATAACAAAACCAAATCATGGAAACTTCGTCTTTTTTCTTTCCTTCTGTTTCCGTTAAAACAAACATAATGGTAGAGACGGTTCCATACTACGTTTTAATTTGGGAAGTTTTTCGAAAGATATTAGAGAGATTGAAATTTATAGATTTAACTATTAAGAGAGGGTGTTAAAGTTCTTGTCAATCTTTCAATAATTTAAAAGTTTGTTTGGTTGGATATATATATGGAAAAACAAATCAAAATTATCAAAATATGCTCATGCTATAAAAAATGATTTAATTATGAAAATTTCAATATATTTAATAAAAATGGAATGAAAAATAAAATAAATATTAAGTCATAATTCTCGAAATATACCTAATATATAAAATATTATTTAAATGTTATCTTTAATGCAATTGATAAAAGTAGAATAAACAATGTGATTATCATACCAATATGATAAAATAAATATTTTTATTATTTATTTATACTAATTCTTAGATTTTTATTTTGTATACTATGAGTTTGTTTGGAAAATGTGAAAAAAAAAGATTATGCTGATAATCTGTTTTCAAATAATCGATTATTGTGATAATCGATTATAATCAGAATCTGTATTTATTTGGGTATGTTAGCTGAAAAATGATTTTAAGATAATCTATTTCGTTTGGGTGATGAAAAAAAAATCACTTATGGTATGATGTTATTTTTTAATAAATAATCAATACGTTATGTTCGCTCACTCTGCGCCATGGCTCTTTGCGGTGAAGAAAAGGCATTGAAGAAGCCTTCAGGAAAAAAAAAAAAAAGGCATTGAAGAAAAAGCATCTACTCAGTAGACAGTAGAGTATACATTCGGGGCAAAAGGGGAAGAAAATTGTGGAAATTGAAAATAATGAGGTTGAAATAATCTAACCGTCCATGGTGATAGATGGTATAAAAACAGCTTTTCTACCTGTCGCGACCGTCCGTCCGGACGTCGCGAAAAAAAGAGATAAAAAAGAGGAGTCACCATCAATATTTTATTTAGGAAAAAAAACATTGGAAAAACCATTTATTTTAATGAAAACTGGTCTAAAAAGAGAGAGATGAGTCCGGGAGTCGGTTACGAGTAGAGAAGGTGTTAGCACCCTACATCGCCCGTTTTTAAAAAAACGGTACCTCAAGTTAATTGTGCAAAAATATTTTGACAACCTTTTAAATATTTATTTTACCCCAAAAATTATTTACAAGAAAAAAATATATTTTTTATTTTTTATTTTTTTTATATTTTTTAATTTTTAATAATTTTTATTTATGAATTTATTGTAATAATAAGGAAAAGTTTAATTTCTTTGATTAATTATTTTAACATAAAAAGAGACACAAGAAAAAGGAAAATTTAGTTTTGGCACGACAAGATGATTTATCTTGCTCCTACGTATTCCCGGGTGCGATGGGAAACTCAAAGCCACGTAGTTCTCTTAGAAAAGATTTGATTGGTTGATTGGCTTTTATTTTTGATAAAGATTTGATTTATTTATTTTATTATATTGAAAAAAAGATTTTATTTTTGAAATAAATTCATTTTTGCACAAGGTTCAAGATAGCGATGCTATACGATAAACCCTTACAATTCATATGACACCTGATGATGAAAATTCATACATCAACGTCATAGATTGTTGCATGAACTCAAATAAATTTTTATTTTAAAATATTGGATAAAATTTGTTAAAAAGAGTAAATTGAAACATTTATTATTTCTTATAAAAGATATTTCACTTTTGCACAGGGTTAAAGATAGTGAAACTATACGATAAACCCTTACAATTCATATGACACTTGAGGATGAAGAATCATACATCAACGTCATAGATTGTTGCGTGAATTAATAGAGGTTTTTTTTAAAAAAAAGGACCTTTATTTTTATTTTTTTGGATTTTTGGAAAAAAAGTGACAAGAGGACTGTTTAGGTTAGCTACTCCTTAAACCCAATCTAAAAACAGATTTGGCCCAAATCAGTTAACCTAATTAAAAATAATTTGAAAATAAGAGACCTCAAAAACATTATTTTTAGACAAAAAAAAAACAAAAACAAAAACAAAAACTTCATCCCCTTTCTTTTTAAAAAAAATAAATACTAAAAATAAAATAAAAATGATCCAGCCCACTCACCTGTCCTAAAACCTAGCCCATGATAGCAATAATATATCAGAAAGGAACAGGGAAATAACGTGTTAGCAAACAAGGGAGATAAAAAAACAAAAAGTTCAGTTCAAAAGAAAGGGTTTCCATCTCCCTCATTCACCACCTACGTACAGAGGAGAGCAAGCAGGTGGTCCGCGGCTTCGAGGTGGTGTGGAGAGGACCGGTGGTTCACAGCGGTTGCGTGCTGGGTGGTGACGAAGGCCGGCGACGGCGCAGATGCCGGCGAGCCGCGCGGATCTGCATCTGGATGCTGTCACGAACGTCCCAGTGATGCACGGCGGAGACGAAGCGAACCAGGGGCGGCGCACGGTGTTAAGGTGGTATGCGGCGGAGGAAGAAAACAGATCTGGGGGAGCAGTGACGGCAGAGGACGATGCTGGGCAGAGGCGTGGCGGCTCTGCGACTGTCTTGCCCGGCGGTGGAACGGAAGCAGTGGATCTGGGTGGAGACGGCAGAGAGGGACCAGAACGTGTGGTCTCTTCTCCTGTGTTGAGCGGCGTACGGAGGGGGCTTCCTTGGTGGCGGCCCGGCTGAGCTTGGGAGGAAGGAGAGGAAGGGAAGTGTAGAGAGAAGAAGATGAGTGTCCTCTCCTTTTCTCTGTTATCTTTCTTTCTTTCTTTCTTTCTTTTTTTCTAGGCTGAAATCGAAAATAGAGAGGAAACAGGGAACCCAAATTTTTTCGTGTCTCCCCCCCTCTTCCTTTCTTCAATGCCCTTTATATACTTTCTACTATTGCAAGACTCCAAAACAGGACCCAATGTCCTCTGCCATGGTTGCAATGCAGGGTCCTTTTCAACATTTCCAATTTCACTGATTCTTTGTTTGTTGAGTCTTTCCTTGATGCTGCAAATTTCCTTGTTCATGTTGAGTACTTTTCTCTTTGGTTCAGGTTTGACTCTCTCAAAGGTAGCAGAGCATTCCTTCTTCCCATTTTTACCTTATTGATACTTGAATTTTGAAATCATTTTTATTGAAAATGCCTAACATTGTCTCATTCCATTTAAGCTTCTGAAATGTATTAAGGAATTTGGCCTGTTCCTCTTGGTTCTGTACACTTGTTTTGTCCCTTTCCTATTTTTGTTTTATTTTTATTTTTATTTTTATTTTATATATTTGTAAAAAAAGGTCAGCCCTTTTTGTTTGAGATGGGATGATGTAAGTGGATTGGTCTAAAAGAGATGGGCCAAATAATGGATACATATATTTTTTTTTAGTTTTCCCTACAGATTTTTATTTATTATTTTTCTTTTTATTTATTATTTTTTTCAAAATAATAATAATAATAATAAGAGGAGAAAATACCCGGACAAAATTTGGTGTTCACAGCTGCCCCTCTTTACTTGTTTCTTATTTGATAATTGGTGTAACTAAAGTTAATCTATTATCGTTATAAGAAACGAGTAAAGACATGAACTCCAATTTTGTTCGGGATATACTGACAAGCAAAAGGACCCGTGACTACAAACCAATTTCCTTTAAAGAACCCGCGGGTTAGATCGTCCACTGAGGTTTACACGTAAAAGCTTGCAGGATGGATCGTCTGTCGAGCTTAAAAATACAGATAAAGAGCTTACGGGGTGGATTGCCCGTCAGAAGCTCGGACAGAAAGATAAAAGAGCTTACGGGGTGGATTGCCCGTCAGAAACTCGAGCATAAAGATAAATGAGCTCACGGGGTGGATTGCCCGTCAGAAGCTTAAACAGAAAGATAAAAGAGCTTACGGGGTGGATTGCCCGTCAGAAGCTCGAACAGAAAGATAAAAGAGCTTACGGGGTGGATTGCCCGTCAGAAACTCGAGCATGAAGATAAATGAGCTCTCGGGGTGGATTGCCCGTCAGAAGCTCGCACTGAAAGATAAAAGAGCTTACGGGGTGGATTGCCCGTCAGAAGCTCGAACAGAAAGATAAAAGAGCTTACGGGGTGGATTGCCCGTCAGAAGCTTAAACAGAAAGATAAAAGAGCTTATGAGGTGGATTGCCCGTCAGACTCAAACTGAAAGATAAAAGAGCTTACGGGTTGGATTGCCCGTCAGACTCGAACAGAAAGATAAATGAGCTCACGGGGTGGATTGCCCGTCTGAAGCTCGAATTGAAGATAAAAGAGCCTACGGGTGGATTGCCCGTCAGACTCGAACAGAAAGATAAATGAGCTCACGGGGTGGATTGCCCGTCTGAAGCCCGAACAGAAAGATAAAAGAGCTTACGGGTTGGATTGCCCGTCAGACTCAAACTGAAAGATAAAAGAGCTTACGGTGTGAATTGCCCGTCAGAAGCTCGAATCGAAAGATAAAAGAGCCTTCGGGGTGGATTGCCCGTCAGAAGCTCGCATTGAAAGATAAAAGAGCTTACGGGGTGGATTGCCCGTCAGAAGCTCGAGCATAAAGATAAATGAGCTTACGGGGTGGATTGTCCGTCAGAAGCTCGAACTGAAGATAAAAGAGCCTACGGGGTGGATTGCCCGTGAGAAGCTCCAACTGAAAGATAAAAGAGCTTACGGGGTGGATTGCCCGTCAGAAGCTCGAACCGAAGATAAAAGAGCCTACGGGGTGGATTGCCCGTCAGAAGCTCGAACTGAAAGATAAAAGAGCTTACGGGGTGGATTGCCCGTGAGAAGCTCGAACTGAAAGATAAAAGAGCCTACGGGGTGGATTGCCCGTTAGCAGCTCGAACTGAAAGATAAAAGAGCTCACGGGGTGGATTACCCGTCAGAAGCTCAAACTGAAGATAAAAGAGCCTACGGGGTGGATTGCCCGTCAGAAGCTCGAACTGAAAGATAAAAGAGCTTACGGGGTGGATTGCCCGTGAGAAGCTCGAACAGAAAGATAAAAGAGCTTGCGGGGTTGATTGCCCGTCAGAATCTTGAACATAAGGATAAAAAGCTTGTGAGGCCATATAGACAAATGCAATATATGAATGTCGATTTTGCTCACTGATGGAATGACAATGCGAAAATTCAAATAACTAGTTTTCAATTCACAGAAAGAATGATGATGATGAGAACCCTTATTGATTTTGGGCATGATGCAAGAGATTGATGATAGATTATTTCTTCTTTGTTGTTTCTTTCATTATTGGATCCTTGACCCCCTAAAGGCATCGATCACAGTCAGTCTTGAGGATGAACTAAAACAAAGGCCATCTTATCTGGGAGAGATATCTTGCACTTTTATCTCCTGATGATTAGATGTTCTTGATGATAATTATCTCGATGGTTGATTCTCAGTATTCCTTCCTTTCTTCGATGCCCTTTATAGGGGAAGCATCGTGCCCCCCATGACCTTTCGAGACCTTCTAAGGAATTCTAACTGCTTAAAGAAAACCGATACTTGTTTCACATTTCAGTATATACTTATCAAGATGAATGCACACACACAAATGACAAAAGTTAAGAGAAAAGGACCAAGGTAGCGAAATAAAATAAAGGAAGTCAATGCCATTATATTTGGATTGAAATAGGTGTACAAAGCATAAATTGCAGGACATTGCTGAGCAGAATCGCATCTCCTCAGGTGATGTCTCTATCAATGACTAATGTTAGTATCCCTCACACAATCTTGACTGCTCATTAACTAGCTTCAGAGATGTTGTTTGCCCCCGTTTCATACATCCAACCTACGGACTGCCCCAGTTCATCTGCTTGACGACACTTCCATTGTTATGTTTTTATTATTATTATTTTTTGAACCCTAACTTCTGCCTAGACCGCCTTTTCAGGTTTTCAGCCTAGCGGGTTGCTCTAACTTTTGCCTAGACTGTCCTTTCAGATTTTCAGTCTAGCGAGCTTTTTCTTTTTTTCATTTTTTCACCTTTTTTTTTTCTTTTCTTCTTCTTCCTGGGAAGTGTGTTCAAGCATAATACTTTTTGACTGCATCTGAGTTTATAGGGAGTGGAAGATCTTCCCCATCCATACTGGTGAGAATTAAAGCCCCTCCAGAGAATGCCTTTTTTACTACGTAAGGTCCGTCGTAGTTCGGGGCCCATTTCCCTCGATGATCCTTTTGGATTGGTAGAATCTTTTTAAGCACCAGGTCACCCTCCCGAAACTGTCGCGGACGTACCTTCTTCTCATAAGCCCTCATCAACCTTCTCTGGTATAATTGACCGTGACACAGTGCCCATAATCTCTTCTCTTCAATGAGGTTCAATTGGTCTAGTCGATCCTGGACCCACTCAGCTTCTTCTAATTATGCTTCTTTCAATACTCTTAATGAGGGGATCTCTACTTCAATCGGGAGCACTGCCTCCATCCCGTAAACTAAAGAATATGGTGTTGCCCCTGTCGAGGTGCGAATAGAGGTATGATAGCCGTGTAAAGCAAAAGGCAACATGTCGTGCCAATCTTTATACGTCACCACCATCTTTTGGACAATCTTCTTGATATTTTTATTAGCGGCCTCAACTGCCCCGTTCATCTTTGGGCGGTACGGAGAGGAATTATGATGCTTTATCTTGAAATTTTCGCACATCTCCTTCATCATCTTGTTGTTCAAGTTGGTTGCATTATCAGTGATAATATCACTCGGCAACCCATAACGACAAATTAACTCTCTTTTGACAAATCTGATCACAACATTCCTGGTCACACTGGAATACGATGCAGCCTCAACCCACTTGGTGAAATAATCGATGGCAACAAGGATGAAGCGATGTCCATTTGAGGCTTTTGGTTCGATGGGCCCGATCACATCCATTCCCCACATTGAGAACGGCCAGGGTGCCGACATGACATTCAAGGGAGCTGGCGGCGCATGAACCTTATCAGCATATATTTGACACTTATGGCACTTCTTTGCGTAATTAAAGCAATCAGCCTCCATTGTCAACCAATATTAGCCAGTCCTCAAGATTTTCCTGGCCATTGCATGACCGCTCGCGTGTGTTCCAAAAAATCCTTCATGTACCTCCTCAATTATCCGTTTAGCTTCTTTTGCGTCAACGCACCTCAACAACACCATGTCATGATTTCTTTTGTAGAGAATATCTCCATCTAAATAGAAACCCATTGCAAGTCTTCTTAGAGTTCTTTTGTCATTTTCTGAAGCGCCCGGAGGGTATCCCCTTCTTTGGATGAAGCATTTGATGTCATGGTACCACGGTTTTTGATCAGACTCTTCCCCTATCACTTGACAATATGCAGGATGATCACGGCTTGCCATTCTGATAAGTGGTAGGTTCCTCTCGTCACTTACTTTGAACATCGAGGACAAGGTAGACAACGCATCAGCTAGTTGGTTATCTTCTCGGGGAATATGATGAAATGTGACTTCATCAAACTGCTCAATCAAACCTTTGATGTAATCATGGTACGGGATTAACTTGGCATCTCGGGTTTCCCATTCCCCTCTTAGCTGGTGGATGACTAATGCAGAGTCCCCATATACCTCCAATATCCTTGCTTTTGCCTTTATTGCTGCAAAAATTCCTAGTGCACAAGCTTCGTATTCGGCTATATTGTTTGTACAATCGAAGCAGAGCCTCGCAGTGACAGGGAAATAATCATTTCCTGGTGAGATTAAGATTGCCCCGATTCCGTGCCCCAATGCATTAGAAGCTCCGTCAAATAACAAGGTCCACTTTTCTTTTCCTGGTGATTGCTCGCGATCAAACAAAACCATTATATCTTCATCTGGAAAATCACATTGCATCGATCCATAATCTTCTACCGGCTGATTGGCCAGATATTCTGCAAGAGCGCTACCTTTTACTGCTTTCTGGGTGACATAGACTATGTCGTATTCTGATAGCAGGACTTGCCAACGAGCAATTCTTCCAGTCAGAGCAGGCTTATCAAAGATATACTTGATTGGATCCATTTTGGACACCAACCAGGTAGTGTAACACAACATGTAATGCCTCAAACGGCGAGCCGCCCATGCTAAAGCACAGCAAGTGCGTTCTAGCAGTGAGTAGTTGGCTTCACAACTGGTGAACTTCTTACTTAGATAAGAGATGGCATGTTCCTTTCTTCCCGACTCATCGTGCTGCCCCAGTACGCAACCCATAGATCCATCTAGCACAGTCAAATACATGATGAGAGGTCTTCCCGGCACTGGGGGAACCAAAACTGGAGGCTCTTGTAGGTATTGTTTGATCTTCTCAAAGGCTTTTTGACAATCTTCATTCCATGTCACAACTTGATTTTTGCGCAGCAATTTAAAGATTGGTTCACATGTCGCGGTTAGTTGGGAGATGAACCGGGCAATGTAGTTCAATCTTCCTAAAAACCCACGAACTTCCTTCTCCGTTTGAGGTGCTGGCATGTCGATGATTGCCCGAACCTTTTCAGGATCGACCTCTATTCCTCTTTGACTAACGATGAACCCCAGAAGTTTGCCTGATTTCACTCCGAAAGTGCATTTGGCTGGATTTAATCGGAGCTTAACCGCTCAAAAAGTTTCTGCAGATTATCAACGTGGTCATCTTCGGATCTGGACTTGGCGATCATGTCATCTACATAAACTTCTATCTCCTTGTGCATCATGTCATGGAATAAAGCCACCATAGCCCGCTGATATGTTGCCCCAGCATTTTTCAAGCCAAAGGGCATAACTTTATAGCAAAAGGTTCCCCACAAAGTGACAAATGTAGTTTTCTCCATATCTTCAGGTGCCATCTTGATCTGATTAAATCCCGAGAAGCCATCCATGAAAGAGAATAATGCATGTTGAGCAGTGTTATCTACAAGAACATCAATGTGAGGCAAGGGAAAGTCATCTTTTGGGCTAGCTCTGTTCAGATCTCGATAATCAATGCACATTCGAATCTTTCCATCTTTCTTGGGAACAGGAACGATGTTAGCAACCTATTGAGGGTACTTTACAACTTCTAGGAAACCTGCATCTAGTTGTTTCTTGACCTCCTCCTTGATCTTTAAAGACATTTCTGCTTTCATCCTTCGTAGCTTCTGCTTTACAGGAGGACACTCCGGCTTTAATGGCAATTTGTGTTCTGCTACACTGGGGTCTAACCCTGGCATGTCTTGGTACGACTATGCGAAGACATCTTTATAATCCGTCAACAACCTGATCAACCTGTTCCGTTCCTTTACTTTCAGGGAAATGCCAATCTTGACCTCTTTTTTATCATCTTCGGTTCCCAAATTGATTAGTTCACTCGGCTCTTCATGAGGTCGAATTTCCCTGGCTTCTTGTTCTACTAATCTCAACAATTCAGGGGGAATTTCCCCATCATCATTAACAACCTCCTCAGCATGATCAACGGAATAGTCAAAATTGTATGATGAGTTACTAACACTGTCATTTTCAAGAGAGTCACTTTTAGATCCGCATTTTGGTAATTATCAGGGAAAGATGAATGAATAAAGGTTAAAGGCAAGAGACTGCATTTATTGGTGAAGGATGGTGAACGAAAACGAAAGTAAAAATAAGAGAGATAACAACACGAAGATACTGAATGCATGCATTTATTGATAAGTCATACTGAAATAGGAACAAGCAAGCCCATTACAACAAAATTCCTAAAGCCTTGGGCAGAGCTAAAGGATAAGCATTACAGAATTACTTTGAAAAGGACTCTATGGTCTTGGGGAACTCAATGATCTCCCAATGGTTGAGCTCTGTATCCGGAGAGCATGGATACACCAGATTGATACCATGATCGACAGGATAATCCTCTTCAATAGCTGCTGCTTGGTCCAGGAACGCAAACCCTGCGCTTCGGAAGCTCTATCGGATGTCACATATGGGAACCCTTTCAGCCTCGTTTTCACGATTTTCCAACCGAGCCAACCTCTTTCTTTTCTTCTCTTCTATAACCCTCATCTTGTCGGGCCTGTTGGGCTTGTATCCCAACCCAAACCTATCCTTGTTCTCGGTGAGCATGAGGATGTCAGCGACACCTTGGCTATTCTTCCCCAGACCGCTTCCAGGTTGGTACCCTCCTCCAAGCATAACCTTGGCCATCATGATGGACGCTTTAGATGACCGAGGTTTCAAGAGTGGAGCACTATCCCCAACATAAGTGGCATTGGCAATTTCAAGTGACTGGAAGGCAGTCTCGAGGGCTTCCTCGGCAGCTTCAATATAAGGGGTTGTTAATGGCTTGCTTACTAAAAGATCATCCTCCCCAGAAACAATTATCAACTTACTATCAACAATGAACTTCACCTTCTGGTGCAATGTGGAAGGTACAGCTCCAGCTGAATGGATCCATGGTCGTCTCAGGAGACAACTGTATGCTGGTGTGATGTCCATTACTTGGAAAAGTACTTCGAAGGTGCAGGGGCCAATTTGAATGGGCAATTCAATTTCTCCCGTGACTTCCCTTCGGGTGCCATCGAAAGCTCTTACAATCGTTGTGCTTAGCTTCATATGAGTTCCATCGAAAGGCAATTTTGACAGTGTCGACTTTGGCATTACATTCAAAGAAGATCCATTATCAATGAGAACCCTAGCCATGACATGATCTCGACACTTCACAGAAATGTGCAAGGCCTTGTTGTGCCCCATACCTTCAGCTGGTATTTCATCATCGGTGAAAGTGACATAATTATCAGCAACTATGTTACCTACAATGTTATCGAGCTTATCAACCGTGATGTCATGGGAGACATGCGCTTGATTCAACACCTTCATCAGTACTCTCCTGTGTGGCTCAGAGTTCATCAATAGAGACAAAAGAGATATCCGTGCCGGAGTCCGATTTAACTGATCCACAACCCTATATTCACTCTGCTTGATGAACTTCAAGAATTCACCTACCTCCTCATCAGATACTCCCTTGTTATTCTCACCCCCGTTTGCTTCCTTGTCATCTAGGATTTCTTCCACCTTCTCTTTACCTTTGTGATCCTTTCCTTCCTTTCCTATTTCCCCTTTTCGCAATACCTCTGGTGTATAAATGCGGCCACTCCTAGTTATTCCACCAATTCCTGAAATGTTGGTGACCACAGTAGTCCCGTTGGAAGGATTGGGTTGGACCTGCATCTCATACTTCCATGGTCCCGCTTTGGTGTCCTTGTAAGGGAAAGGACTTGGAACTCGGATGACGATTGGTGTTGGCCCATTTGGAACCGGCAAAGGTTTCTTCTCAGTATAGTATATCACCACTGGTTTCGGAGTGACTTGCTCAGGAACTGGTTAAGGATTAACCACAACAGTAAAAGGGGTTATCTTAACTGGGGTTGGGGAAATTGTAGATTCAGCAACCATATTAATGGCATACTCATTTGATTCACAACCAATTAAGATAAGTTTCATATCCATTAGCCGCTGCACAACTTGCCGAAACTCCGAACAGTCTTCAATCGAATGCTCCATGCTCCCATCAAAGTCACGCCTTATATCTCCATCGAGAGCCTTTTCTTCCGTGGCCGGGATTTGGATCAATCCACATTTGCACATCTCTCTGAAAACAACTCTCATAGGAGTCCTAACATCGGCCACTTTACTCTTGAGAGTATGTTCCAAAAAGCTCCCAATGGCATTGACCCCCGAACTCCCATGATTTGGCATAGGGCCCTGTGCCACATTTGGAGCATCCTTTTGAAAGCTCAACCATTTGGCATTAATCAAGTCTTGGACCTTAAACTTCAAAGCTTTACAACTCTCGGTGGAATGTCCTGTGGCCCCATCGTGATATTCACATTGAGCATTTGGGTCATACCACTTTGGATAAGGAGGGTCTATTGGTCTTGTCGGGATAGGAGTTAGCACGGATTTGCTCACAAGTTGGCGGAATAGTTCAGTGTAGGTCATGGGTATTGGGTCAAAACGCACTGGCTTTCTTTCCGGGTTATATGGTGGTCTTGTTTGGCTGGTGTTTGGGTTTGAATTTAGAGGCTGGACGATTTGAGGTGGCATGGTGGGGTGTGTTTGAGGCTGAGAAGGGTATGATGGTCGGTAGGGAGCCATTTGTTGAGGGTTTGGAAATTGCGAGGTTGCAGCGATGTATGACTGGTTGACTTTGTGATATGGAGGTGGTTGGTAATATGGGGCGTATTGGGCATGGAAGGCGGGTGTTTGGTTTGGTCTCCATTGGTTCGGTTTCTTCTGTTCAATGGTTACTGCATGAGTTTCTCCCTCTTTCTTTTTCACAAACGGGGCTTTCTTTGGGCCGTTCCCAACCGAAGTCTCGGTGATCTTGCCATTCCTCATTCCGCTTTCAATTCTCTCGCCAATTATGACCATGTCAGAAAAATTTGATGACACACTCCCAATCATCATATCATAGAAGGGCGACTGGAGTGTATCAATGAACATTGCTACGATTTCTTTCTCGGCTAAGGGAGGCTCCACCTGAGCAGCCAGTTCCCTCCATCGTTGTGCATATTCTTTGAAAGTCTCCACGTCCCTTTTTGACATATTTTGGAGTTGCATCCTGTCGGGAGCCATGTCAATATTGTACTTGTACTGCTTCAGGAATGCATTTGCTAGATCTTTGAAGGATCGGATGTGTGCCCGCTCGAGATGCGTATACCAATTTGAAGCTGCCCCGGTCAAACTGTCTTGGAAGAAGTGAATCAAGAGTTTATCATCTTGGGCATGTGACGCCATCTTCCTAACATACATGATCAAATGGTTCTTGGCACAAGTGGTTCCCCGATATTTGTCAAAATCGGGCACCTTAAATTTCGGTGGAATTACAACATTTGGCACCAGACAGAGTTCCGAGGCATCCCGAAGACCATAACTATTTACCCCTTCAATGGCCCGCAATCTTTCCTCTAGTACTTCCAGCTTTTCTTTAGATTGGGAATCCCCTCCCGACTGATTCACCAGAGCTTCTCCGTACATATTATAGGGAAATGAATATGGCATGGAGGAGGAACCGAAGTTTGGCATCATTTGAGCCCCCTGGGGTCCATAATGTAGAGTGTATTGTGGGGGCCTTGGATTGACAGAAGGTGTCACTATCGGGGTGTTACCATCTGTAGGGTTGACATTTTGTGTTTGCGGTATTTCGACAGCATTGGTGCGAATTTGTGTCTGAGTGATGCCATCTTGTGGACTGGGGGCTGCTGGTGGTACAAATCCACGAGGCAAACCATATGGGGGATTGTTCGGGTCAAATGAAAAATGAGTTTGGTTGAGAGGCATCATGGCCCCTGGTTGGTTGAAGCCTTGAACAGGAATCTGAGTAAAACCGGGCGGGATGAGAGGTGTGGCTGGCTGTCCTTCGTTCGAGGCTGGAGGGTTCTCCTCTGTGTTCTTCTCCTTCTGCATTTCTTGTAGGATCTCCATCATCTTAGCCATCCGATCCTTGATTTGACTGACTTCATCCCTGATTTCTTGAACTTCTTCTAGTTCATCCGCCATGGCTCTTGCCTGTGATCGAGTGCGATAAGGGTGTCTCAGAGCAATTGTTCAGAAGAGTGACACTGTTTTAATCAGAAAAAGAGAAAGAATATTTTAAAAAGGAAAAAGTTTTGGTGAAAACCACCCATGGAGTTATTATCTATTATTCATTTTATTTTTTCTTCTTGAGTTAACACCTTGTGACTGACAAGAGATGGTCCCTCCATCCTACACAGAGAGCATTGTGCTCATAAGATGAGATGGAGTTGACAACAAATCTAGGGGAAGAACGTCTCTCCACAATAGATGTTGTCTTAAGCACACTAGCGATGCGAATTTTGAATTGAGACGTCCCGACCTACCCTTTGCACAGAAGGAAGAATCCTATAAGGCAAAGATGTAGTTGACAACATACTAAAGGGAGACCATGCTCCACGATAGGTATCGTCGCAAGTCAAGTGTAAGAGTTGGAGTGCGAAGGGATCATAGAGGCAAGAACAGATTTCATTAGAAGCAACACATAAATTGGGGTTACATCAATGTCAAATCATAATTTTCAACATTGTTACAACATCTCATCCTAAAGTCAACAGCTTAGGTCTCTTTCTTTTTAGCCCTCGAGCAAACCCTCCACACATTTGCATAAAGTCGTCCAGTTCAGACGGGAGACGAAGCATAGGATCCCCACAGAGTTGTTGTTCTGCCTTCTCAAAGCTTTGGACAAAATTCTGAATGCAATGACTTAGCTCCAAACTCATGCTCACATATCTCTTTTTCCATATGTCAATATCTAACCCTCGCTCTCGTGCTTCTTCTCTCCACCACTTCACGGCATTCATTGCTTGAACCACGTGATCATGATAATGTTTTGCCGAGGTCCACCCCAAATCGGACTCCTTCTTGATTTTGACCATTAGGACATTTA
This sequence comes from Sophora flavescens, assembly GCA_030762895.1. Classification (NCBI taxonomy): domain Eukaryota; kingdom Viridiplantae; phylum Streptophyta; class Magnoliopsida; order Fabales; family Fabaceae; genus Sophora; species Sophora flavescens. Next base: position 155,406,118 of record CM061067.1, read on the forward strand.
GTTCTTTGACCTTTTGTACCAATTCATCAGTCATCCTACTTTGTGCACAAATTTGCTTCTGTAAGTTGCTATTGACTCCCCTTTGTCGATCAACCTCCGCCTCCAATGACTTTCTCATACCTTCTTGCTGGATGACCTCTTCTTCTAACTGACGCTTTTCTTTTCTTAGCCGATGCCTTTCCGTTGTCAAGGACGATACTCTTCTTTCAAGATCCTGGACCTTAGCCATGATGCTTGATGAGACATTGTCTGTATTCATCTGGACTCTTGAGGTTGTGGATATATCTGCACACAAATCTTTTAAGTGTTCATTTTCCTTGGCTAACTTCTCACAACGTTTCTGTCCAATGGCTATTTTTAACTCGACATCTTGGTTTTGTTGTTCCATTTCCTTCATTTGTGCTTCTAGAACTTTCAGTTGTTCTGTCATTTGAGTTACCAAATGGGGGTGATCTTTATCTTTCATGCTTTCTGCCGGAAAGTCGACGGGGCCTTTTCTTGATTTTCTCCATGCTTCATATTCTGAGACAATGATTATGATTGGCCGGCCCAATTGTGCTCTCCCTGCTATCTTCACATCCTTCCATGCATTTCTGACTGATTTTGCCAACAACTTGGTATTCTCTCCATCCTCGTACCGGAAACAGCATCCGCCGAGTTGTTCTTCTCTTGGCACGGTTTGCGTCCAACAAAGTTGTCGTAAGACTATGGCGGGTGTGTAGGATATGCACCCTCTTGGACCCATCAAAGGAACATTGGGATAGTCACCACAACTATAAATGATATCTTGCCCCTGTTGACCTTCGTACCATGGGCATACCCACCTGAAAGAGTCCCTTCCCAGTTTGTCAAACTCGCTCTTCCATTCCTCTTCATTTAGCTGTCTTATTGGGATGTTATGGAAGCCTCTTAGTGGATCTGAATGGTGGGTGATATGACCTTTTGCATACATGTGAGTCATGACCCACACATAGAGCAACTGTGCACAACATCGGAGCTTCCCCTTTGGATTCCGCTGGCAAAATTCTAGAGTCAAGAGCGTTTCAGCTAACACTGCCGGCACGGGGTTTTTCTTTCTTTCTACTGTGAAGAATACATCCATTGCTGCTTGATCTATCATGTCTAGTGCTGATGGAAATAGGACCAACCCGTATATTGTTAGCGCCAATACCCTCTCAAAGGTTTCCCAATCTTGCTGATTCATTAATTTCTTCAAATGATTTTCGAGAAGAGTTCGGGTTAACCCTCGCGAGTTTGAGTGCCCGGTCAACTTCACATCATTTTCAGGAAGCCCTAGTAGCCCTACTATGCTTGTAGTGGTCAAGTATTGCCCCAAGTGAAAGTACACAATGGGATTTTTCTGCATTGGCAACCTTAACAGGCAAGCATATTCTTCGATGGTGGGAGTAATGTCCATATCTGGCAATTCAAAACATCTGAGGTGGGGGTTCCAATACCGACACAAAGCACTCAAAGCAGCAGTCTCAACCGGTATGAAAATTAAGTCCAAGATCCCTCCATACTTCTTGGTGAAGCTTCTTCGACGTTCTTGAGGCAAAGATTGGCTCAACTCTTTCAAATTTTCTAATGGGTTCATTATCACCCTGGAGCTCTTGGTGGTGGGATCATTGCTAGTGTGTCTAACTTTTTCCATCTCTTGTAATCAAAGGTGTTATCTCAAATCAAATTATCTTTGGAGAAATTTTAATTTGTTAATAACATTTGGAAATCAAATTACTTATACATGAGAGCGTACCAAGATGCATGAATGAATGACATATTGATGATGCGCCTAAAATACTGCATGCATGAACATGCAATATAATAAGAATAAGTATAACAGAATGCATGAATGTTAAGGTGCATGTAGAAGATCTTATGATGCATAGGATATAAATGTAATTATTCATGTTGCAGAAAAAAGGCGGAATGCGCTCCCTTTTGTCCTACATGGGTCACATCCTAAAGTTGGACCTCTGAAGTTAGGACCCTATTTTGGTAGGCTGCTAATGGCATTTTATGTGCATGACTTTCGGGACAGATCTAAACCCCTAAACATATGGTCCCCGGATTACCCCCATCTGTAAGATGAGGATCCGAATCCATGAACCTCACCACAGGGACAAATAAGTCACAATATGGTAGTCCATGTACCGGTAGCAATCCGAGCGGGAGAATCAATGACTGTCAGGGACGCAAAAGCATCACAATAACATCACTAAAACCCCTTCTAATCTTATGTCATTCCAAGACTCGGGTATAGAGCCCAAAAGTGTGTGAATATGTGATGGTGATGTGTGTGCCAGGAGCAAGCAAACCTGCACAAAACCAAAAAAATACTAACCCCAAACCTGCAAAAGAACAAACAACACCAATACAAAAATTCTCTACCCTAAGGTTGCAAGAATGTACAAAAGCAGTTATGAAAGCATTAAAAAAGAAATAAAACAAAAAGGGTAAAACAAATATTTTCAAAGCTGTTTTAAAAAAAACAAAATTGCACAACCAACTACGATAGGCCTGACTCTCAAAAGTTCCCCAGTGGAGTCGCCAGCTGTCGCGACCGTCCCGTCCGGACGTCGCGAAAAAAAGAGATAAAAAAGAGGAGTCGCCACCAATATTTTATTTAGGAAAAAAAACATTGGAAAAACCATTTATTTTAAGGAAAACTGGTCTAAAAAGAGAGAGATGAGTCCGGGAGTCGGTTACGAGTAGGGAAGGTGTTAGCACCCTACATCGCCCGTTTTATAAAAAACGGTACCTCAAGCTAATTGTGCAAAAATATTTTGACGACCTTTTAAATATTTATTTTACCCCAAAAATTATTTACAAGAAAAAAAATATATTTTTTAATTTTTATATTTTTTAATTTTTAATAATTTTTATTTATGAATTTATTGTAATAATAAGGAAAAGTTTAATTTCTTTGATTAATTATTTTAACATAAAAAGAGACACAAGAAAAAGGAAAATTTAGTTTTGGCCCGACAAGATGATTTATCTTGCTCCTACGTATTCCCGGGTGCGATGGGAAACTCAAAGCCACGTAGTTCTCTTAGAAAAGATTTGATTGGTTGATTGGTTTTTATTTTTGATAAAGATTTGATTTATTTATTTTATTATATTGAAAAAAAAGATTTTATTTTTGAAATAAATTCATTTTTGCACAAGGTTCAAGATAGCGATGCTATACGATAAACCCTTACAATTCATATGACATCTGAGGATGAAAATTCATACATCAACGTCATAGATTGTTGCATGAACTCAAATAAATTTTTATTTTAAAATATTGGATAAAATTTGTTAAAAAGAGTAAATTGAAACATTTATTATTTCTTATAAAAGATATTTCACTTTTGCACAGGGTTAAAGATAGTGAAACTATACGATAAACCCTTACAATTCATATGACACTTGAGGATGAAGAATCATACATCAACGTCATAGATTGTTGCGTGAATTAATAGAGGTTTTTTTTAAAAAAAAGGACCTTTATTTTTATTTTTTTGGATTTTTGGAAAAAAAGTGACAAGAGGACTGTTTAGGTTAGCTACTCCTTAAACCCAATCTAAAAACAGATTTGGCCCAAATCAGTTAACCTAATTAAAAATAATTTGAAAATAAGAGACCTCAAAAACATTATTTTTAGACAAAAAAAAACAAAAACAAAAACAAAAACTTCATCCCCTTTCTTTTTAAAAAAAATAAATACTAAAAATAAAATAAAAATGATCCAGCCCACTCACCTGTCCTAAAACCTAGCCCATGATAGCAATAAAATATCAGAAAGGAACAGGGAAATAACGTGTTAGCAAACAAGGGAGATAAAAAACAAAAAGTTCAGTTCAAAAGAAAGGGTTTCCATCTCCCTCATTCACCACCTACGTACAGAGGAGAGCAAGTAGGTGGTCCGCGGCTTCGAGGTGGTGTGGAGAGGACCGGTGGTTCACATGGCCAGGTTGCGTCTTTGGCGGTGATGCCGGCGACTGCGGCGAGATGCCGGCGAGCCGCGCGGATCTGCGTCTGGATGCTGTCACGAACATCCCAATGATGCACGGCGGAGACAAAGCAAACCAGGGGCGGCGCACGGCGTTAAGGTGGTATGCGGCGGAGGAAGAAAACAGATCTGGGGGAGCAGCGACGGCGGAGGACGATGCTGGGCAGAGGCGTGGCGGCTCTGCGACTGTCTTGCCCGGCGGTGGAGCGGAAGCAGTGGATCTAGGTGGAGACGGCAGAGAGGGACCAGAACGTGTGGTCTCTTCTCCTGTGTTGAGCGGCGTACGGAGGGGGCTTCCTTGGTGGCGGCCCGGCTGAGCTTGGGAGGAAGGAGAGGAAGGGAAGTGTAGAGAGAAGAAGATGAGTGTCCTCTCCTTTTCTCTGTTTTCTTTCTTTCTTTCTTTCTTTTTTTTCTAGGCTGAAATCGAAAATAGAGAGGAAACAGGGAACCCAAATTTTTTCGTGTCTCCCCCCTCTTCCTTTCTTCAGTGCCCTTTATATACTTTCTACTATTGCAAGACTCCAAAACAGGACCCAATGTCCTCTTCCATGGTTGCAATGCAGGGTCCTTTTCAACATTTCCAATTTCACTGATTCTTTGTTTGTTGAGTCTTTCCTTGATGCTGCAAATTTCCTTGTTCATGTTGAGTACTTTTCTCTTTGGTTCAGGTTTGACTCTCTCAAAGGTAGCAGAGCATTCCTTCTTCCCATTTTTACCATATTGATACTTGAATTTTGAAATCATTTTTATTGAAAATGCCTAACATTGTCTCATTCCATTTAAGCTTCTGAAATGTATTAAGGAATTTGGCCTGTTCCTCCTGGTTCTGTACACTTGTTTTGTCCCTTTCCTATTTTTATTTTATTTTTATTTTTATTTTATATATTTTTAAAAAAAGGTCAGCCCTTTTTGTTTGAGATGGGATGATGTAAGTGGATTGGTCTAAAAGAGATGGGCCAAATAATGGATACATATTTTTTTTTTTAGTTTTCTCTACAGATTTTTATTTATTATTTTTTCTTTTTATTTATTATTTTTTCAAAACAATAATAATAATAAGAGGAGAAAATACCCGGACAAAATTAGGTGTTCACACTACCCATGAAAAAGCTTTTTTAAAAATTTCATCTTAATGCCAAACAAAATAGATTTATATTAAACAATTTTTTTTTTTATAAAAAACAGCTGAAATACAAACTATCTATCTTTCCCAAACACCCTCTATATATGATACAAATATTTATTTAATATCAATATTTAAGAATAATTTAAACAATTTAATAAAATAAATCTTGAAACTATATATTTTTAATGTAAAATAAATTTAACTTAACAATCAGGACAAAACAAACTTCACACTAAAATTTGAATATATCCACAAGGCCGTGTCTAGAAATTTTGAGGTCTTAAGCAAAAAATTATTAGAGAGACTCGGTGTAAAGTAAATTATTATTCCTCATATTATTCTTCTAGCATTTTGACTATTGATTTGCGAAATCATTTATCAATAATTTATATTTAAACAGTTCTAACATTTCACTTTGAATAGATAACATATATAACTAATTCACTCAATTTATCTTGTAAAATTGATGATCTGATATAGAAATAATGCATTTTTTATTTTGAAAAAACTTCTTTCAACTGTAGCAACTGTTACAAGTATATATTGTAAATAATATTATGTGACTGAAGCATTCATTTGAAAAAGAATTTAATCTTTTAACACTGATTAATATATACTTATATTTGAGTATTAATTTCTTTTCTTAACACTTCTCTTAATGCAAATTATACATGTGAGTGAATCACCATTTTGGTCCCTGAAATTGTAAGACGGTTACAAGTTGGCCCCTCACATTAGGAAATAAGCAAAAATGTTTCCCTAATTGAAAAATGCTCATTATGTTATGGTCTACCAAATTGAAAAATATTGTCAAATTAGATTAACATGATGTACTTTTTTCAAATATAGGGATGTTTTTACCTATTCTTAATGTAAGAGATCAACTTGCCACCATCCTACAATTTCATTTTTCAAGGAGCAAATGGTGATTCACTCTTAACATGCAAAAAAATTTAAACCCACAAAAATTAGTTTTATATATGTATAATATATATATGATAATTGAGAATATACAATAACGAGTTAGTAACTAGATAAATATAAAATTGAAACCCTAGACTCTAAAAGCTTGGTTACTTTTAAGTTATATATATCCGAATATTCCCCGGGGGGCCATGGGGTAACAACACTTTGTTTGGTCCCCCTCCCATGCAACAACACTATACAAAAAACAACGACACCACCAAAAGCTTTTGAATTTTTGATATCCCAAACTTTTAATATGCAGCAGCATAATGGTTCTGTCTTGCAGTGACACACCACCCACATACATTTTGTTATACAATTATTTTATCAAGTGGGTTAACGAGATTTCTTTTGACTTTTCAAAAGGTAGGTTTTGTATTTAAAGATGTATTTGTGGTATATTTAGATGAAAATATGGTAGTTTTAAATATATGATATTTTTGTTGCTCCAACCACTGTTCGCCACCACCACCGACCACTGGTCGGTCACCGACCGGCAGTGGGCGATGGTGGTGGTCGACGGTGGTCGGCGGTGGTAGGTGGGTGATGTGGTGGTGGCCAACGATGGTGGCCGACGATGGTTGGATCAACAAAAATATAATGTATTTGAAATTACCGTATTTTCGTTATAAAATAACCACATATACATCTTTGAATACAAAACCGGTTGAAAAGTCAAAAGCAATCTCATTAGTCGGTAACCTACATAACAAAATAATGGGACAATAAAGTATCATCTTCATTCATTTTGATAGGTGGTACATCATAACTTCATCCTGTATAATATATAATATTTATCCATGAAAAGTCTGTACTCTGTTATAATCAGTCATGTAACTTTTTGTTAGTCAGTTTTCTATAATTCGCTGTAGGAGCTCGATTCTGTTAAGCTTAGATGTAAGACGTATACATAGCAGTTTTCAAAATGAACGAAGATGAGATCATCATTTTTTGGTCAGATCAGAAACGCAATATATAGCACCAGATCAGGAAAATTTTAGAAAGCCATAGAAAATTATATATAGATTCTTCAAAGGAGACAATAAATTATCTCAGAACTTACATTTTTTAGTTTAACATTTAAATGTCCCCATGCAATTATTCATCTTACTGTTTATATTGCCTGGGACATAGGGTTATAATACAACTAAACAAGCACAACACAACTATAGTGTACATCTTATATAGTTTGGACAGGAATATGGATGTGCTCTTAGACACCCCCTTAGTAGGCACTATTTGGCCCTTATTTTCATACACACATATATATTTAGTAACTAAAACCTTAGTGGTGAAACCTTGACTATATATTTGACTGCTCCAACACTCTTTGACTTTGATAAAGTCTGGTGCACGAGGCATTGATTGCATGCAGTGATAGATTAACGATAAAGTGAATCTGGGAAAATGGGATCTCTGTCACAACCAGAAGCCACACGCTCGCAGTCTACGAAGTTTTTCCCTTCATCGTCAACACATAGGTGGATCTCTGAAAATAAAGTATTGCTCTGATCTATATCAGCCTCACAAACTATGTCCACTGTCACTCTTGTGTATTTTTTAATCGCTGCAAATATTTTGTCTGTGGTATATGAATTTCCATTGGCCACAATACCTGAGATCGATAAACACCAATACAAATTAATTTGACTTTTATTTTAGGAGGTTGTTAACGAGTTTTTTTAATATATTGGTTAAAGAGTACAAGATTTTTTTTTTCTTAATCAATATTCTAAAAATACTCGTTAGCATTCAGCTTTATTTTATCCTATAATAATTATATATTAGAACTTGATAAAGTGTCAAATTAAATATTATAATTAATGCACGGCATACCTGAACTTTTTAAGATTTGATACATATTATGAATTTGTCTTAGTTTCAAAGCGGTGTTGACATAAGCTTCTGGTACCATCAAGTCAGCACCGCAGGATCCATACCAATACCACTGATATTTCCAGAATTGCTTGCTATTTTCAAAATTATATGTTGATAGATCAGGCCAGTACTTGAGCAAGTCAAACTTGTGTCGTGAAATCTACAAACAAATGAAAGTTAAAAGTGTTAGAGAGAGAGAGCGTTAATTAAAAAGAATGTATTACTAATATTTCTCTTCATGTGAACAGGAGAGAGTGAGAGAGAGTTATATATATATATACGGTATCATCTGACAATTCAGTATCTGTGGGACAGTGAATCATTGGTTGAAGGGTAGTATTCTGTGCCCAGAAGGATTTGAGAACGAAATATTGTGGGATTGAAGATCTGCAATGGAGATTATTGGACCAGCAGTAGGAGTTTGGCCACACCAAGGATATTTTGAAACCATCACGATTGACAGGATACCAGGGGTGATCTAGGCCTCCCGAGCAGGACATAATTCCAACCAACAGCAAAATCAAAATGAACTTGCTCATCTTCTCCTTGGGGAAGCTACTCTCTACTGATCAGTTCGTTGAGTGTGAGTTACATGGATTCAGGTTCCACCCTTTTATACAGATCTTGTGGGCCATGTCTGACCAAATATTCTTTTTTTCTCTAAAGTTAGCCGTTAAAATTAAATTCTAAAGCGCATAATCGTTGTTCTTGCGAGTCTTTTCTTTCATACTTCAAAATTAAAATTAAAAGTTGCCTTTTTCTTGCTATCGTTAATGTGGTCTAGGGTGTAGTCTTTTATATATATATATATATATATAAAATAAAGTTTAGATTGGGGTAAGACACGTTTCTTGTAAGGTCAGGAAATACTATCAACCTCAGTGAGGATTTATAGTGAAATTTATATATTGTTTACCAACAGCGAAGATCTAGGAATCGAACCCAAATCACAGCTGGTGTAAGCGGAAGGTTTGACCAGATGTGTCAACCTCTGTTGACAGGTCTAGAGTTTTAATCTTTGTTCTTTCATTTTTATAAATGAATCTCGAATTCAAATCCGACTTAAAGGATGGTTTTTTTAAGTTTTTTTTTTTTATAAAATAGATGGTGATTCGATTTTGTTTTCTTTTTGGTTATTCTTACCACAATTTCCGTTGTGATAATGACGTGTTAGATGACGTTCACGCTTTGTTTTTTAGGTAAAGAGTGAGTAAAAGTGTAAAGTGAAAAAATAAATATATATTTACCCTTGATTAGTTAAAATATATTGAAATCTCAACTCATTTTAACTAATTAAGGTTAAATAGATAAAAAATCCTCTGTCCCATTTTATTGTCACATTTTCTATCCCCCACCATGAACAATTTACCACTTAAAATAAAAGGATCATTCATTAATACATCTGCTCATTCTCAAGTTTTGATTGGTGTGTGACACATCAAGACACCATTTTTTAGGACATGATTTTTGTTCCATGAATACACCCTCACCCTCACACTTTAACTCAATGTATTGTTATAATATTCTATTTATGAAATGTATCTAACAAGGAACATAACTTAATAGTTTTATTAAATCGATAATGAATATATCATTATTTGCTCACTTTATAAATAACTTATTATTATTTTTTATGATTATTTTGATAAGCTATTAAATTTTACTAATTAATGGTTATGTTTTATGAATTTTAATATTTACTATGAGAATTAATAATTAACATATATTTAATAATTTGATCAAATTAAAGATATATTTTGAAAGAAAAAAAATTAAAGAGACCATTGAGTCATCGACAACTCCGCCACCCACTTAAGTATGTTTGATGTGGATGGGTTTTTTTTATGAGCGATGTGGATGGAATGATGCACCTTTATTCTTATTTTCCCCCTTCTATCCATACATACCAAACATACATGGAACATCTCATTATTTACTTAATTTTCACTATTTGATTACAAATTTTATCTTATATTTTACATATCTATATTTTGATTGGTTACATACAAAGACGCGCACACATATAATAAGCAAAGCTTTATCCAAATATAAAAATATGGTCAACCAGTAAGTCTCCAATGCTAAGATATAAATTGCAAAGTGATAGAAGCCATTCGTCTTCTTTTTAATTAAGTTTAGTAAACTTTTTTGTCCCTACATTTTAGGCGACTTTTAGTTTTTGTTGAGATATGCCTCTAAATCAATAATTTGAAGTTGGTTAGTTAGTTAGGTATAACTAACTTGGATACTAAAGCTTCACTATGATTGGCTATATCAACACTCACATGGATTGATGACTCATCAAGACTATTAATGATTGGTTGTATTAGTCTATAAATAGATCATCATGCATAGGATGAGAATATAAGTGAGGGATCACATTCACATAAGGGACACAATGTAATGTGTAAAAGAAAAGAGGGATTTGAGTGTTAGGCAATTCTATCTTGAGAGAATCATGTATTGATTAGGTGAGAGATAGGGAAAAGTGTATAGGAGTGGAAACATCAATCTTGTGGTAGTTCTTGGAGATACCATGGTAGAGACATGGAAGGCAAGACTAGGAGGAAAGATTGTGGGAGGTTTCTATTGTAAAGCGCTTGTATCTCCATGATCAAGATAGTGAAGGAGAGAAGAAGAGTTGTTGTGCTCTCTCCTGTGGACGTAGGTCATCAATGACCGAACCACTAAAATCCCGGTGTTCATCTTTTCTTTTGTCGTTTTATCTTCTTTAGTATCTGATTAATTCTTGTTATGGTTGATTTGCATGCTTTAACGTTCTTGCTTGTTTCCTTTTATGGTGCATTACCTCTATGGAGGTTTCGTGGCCCCGATCAAATCCCCAACAGTTTTGATCCTAACTTTTTTTTGCAATGGTTTAGATAGGTCTAATCCTAATTTACAACAAACGTTTTGAAATTGTTATGGACCAAAACCATTGGGGAAAAAAAATATTAAGGACTAAAACCAAAACTCACATAAAATATTAGGACAAAAAATCCATTAAACCAATTAGGTTCACTTTTGAATCACCCCACTAACACGTTATCCATGTATGCACAATAACAGTACCAAAGATTTAATTTAGAATATTTGGGTGAATTATTTTCAAGACCACTACCACATCTTTAGTTGAGGTGGCGGCCTTGAAAGTGGAAAGGAAAGTGTTCATCCTCCTTTTCTTTCTATGACCTCACATTATTTCTTCCTCCCTAGCCTGCTCCCTTTCTGTAGACATTGGGAAGGACATTAAAGAATTTTGATTTTTTTTTTTTTTCCTCAAGTTTGTAGTGATTTTATATATCTGGACGACCTGATGAATAACAAGTAACTTGGTATTGAGGAGTGGGATAAAGATGGTATCTAACTTAACAAAGTGAACCAATGTGGGCACCTATATTAAAAAGGGATACAACGCAAAATGAAACGAGTTGGTGCCAACATTTGCACAAATGAAATGACGTATGGAGGGGTTGTGCAGTCGAGTCGAGGGCATATCTTTCAGCATGGTTCATCGTTCTTCAAAGGGCTTAATTTCATACATAATGGTGACACAAAATGGTACCAAAGATAATAGGGGATATGGATTCCCAGCAATTGAAAACTGACTCCATGGAAATCCTAACCTTACAAATTTTTTTATACACATAAATATATTAAAACAAAAAACTTGTCTTCATTTTCGGCATCGTTAGATCGGCAACTGCGATAACTTCGATAAAATCCCGACTGCATCAAATCCGAGTCCATTAATAGAAAACTGGAAGGATAACCCAAATTATCTGTAGTCATAATTCCCTGAATTCACCACATTCAGTAAGTCAGAACCATTGAATCAAGATTAGACAATTCATATTTTAAACTCGATCACTTGTGCTTCGAGGGGAGTGCACTATCGCAAAGGTTTTATCGCGCATCAGTTTATAAAGGAGTAGGGTGAGTAGGTCTATGGCCTAGGGCAGTCTTGGTGATCTGGGCTACATTTCAATTCGGGTTTACCCATTCAACCGCGGCTCAAATAAATAGCTTAGACCAATTTACTCTTTTATTCAATTCAATACTTTCTTTATATGAGTAGGATAGTATATATTGAAAAGTTTTTTAGATTCTTCCCATATAAGAACATGTGTGTGTACGCATGTGTGGGTGGGTGGGAAGTTTTTGAAGAAAATGGTGACGATATAACTTTTAATCTTATTAGAAATCACAGTTACTCTAGCTACTAAAAAAACCAATTACCTTTTCATTCTTAATTTGATTCAAACAAATGTTTTTGAGTTCGCGTTCAAAATCATTTCGGATTATTTATCCTATAACCTTCTTTGCTTAAGCCTGTTGTATAAGATGATTAATAAATGCACATTTTCTTCATATATACATATAATTTTATGTTATGTTGCTTCGATTTATTCCCTTGCAAAGGCACTACTTGTTGTTTATACTTGATAGCAGCCATCCATACAAGTAACTTGGCTTGAGTAATACTGAAAAGACTATTGTTGTTCAAATTAAAATCCATAAGGGAGCTCCAAGAAAATGTGGAAGAAAATATCAAACTCTGATATATAACTATATTAAAAGGATTAGATTTATGTCTTTTGGTCGAAAGAGCAGATGGTACTGCAGTTTATTGTTTCTACTTTCTAGAATATATGCTTTCGCGAATCTGAAATGACACTGAATCACGTTACTCAAGTATTATTGTAATTGCTCTTATTTGTATGCTTACATATAAACCAGGCATATAATTTTCCAATAAATTTTACTTCTGAGTTTTCTTAATATCCTAATTTTAAGAGAATGCCCTTTTGGCACTTAATTGACCACAACTTGTTCTGCATATATACTTGGCTTCTCGTACATCTTGATCAATCTAGTGGATTATGATGGTGATGGATTAACCAAAATATGAATCAGGAAAAATGGGATCATTATCACAGTTCTGAGCCACATATTGGCAATCTGTAAAAGTTTCCCCCGCATATTCAATACATTGATGGATCTCTGAAAGGAAAACATTGCCCTCTCTATCTGAATCACAAACGATATCTGCCAACCATCCTGTCCCTCTCCTAATGGCTTTTAGGATTTTATTTGCTGGATATGACCTTCCATTTGCCACAATACCTGATATCACCCCTAAACCAAGTTAATTTGATTTTTATATATCATAACATATATATATATATATATATATAACTCAAAAAATACAGAATAAAGAAAATGTTAAGTAAAAAATAGTAATAGTCATAAGTTCTATTAAAATAATAATTACCACAATACCTGAGCTTTTTAAAATTTGGTATAGATTGTTGGTTTCTCTCAATCTCAATGTTCTGAGCAGATATGTTTCTGGCATGTCAGAACAGCATGAACCAAACTTCTTCCACAGGTCTTTCCACATTTTCTTGCTCTGGCTGTAATTGTAGGTTGATAGATCAGGCCAAAACTTGAGCAGCTCACGTTTGTGGCGAAAAGTCTCAACATATCAAGGATTCAAAAATGGGGGGTTGGGGACAAAGAGTTGAATCAATTTTTGAGAAAATAAAACAAACAAATAAATTAAAACTTTCAAATGATGGGAAATTGAAAATTAATATGAGACTTCTCACTTACCATATCATCTGTTAAATCAGCATATGTGTTGCAGTATGTTAGCTGAGTGGGGTTTTCAAGGACTACCTCTTCTTCCCAGAGGGCTTTTATAGTGAAATTTTGGGGTACTGAAAGTCTGCAAGGAACATCAGTGGTCATGCAGAAGGAATTTGGCCAGATCAAGGCTAGTTTCAAGTAATGAAGTTGAGGATTGTCCTGTCCTAAACAGGATAGAATCTCAATGACCAACACAACCAAAATTAGGAATTTGCACTTCATCTTGTCGTTGGTTAACACAACATTTAGGCTTCAACTCTTTTAAAGAAAACACTTTTGGTAGAAACCAGGTGAAAAGGGTAAGCTATGCTAATTATATATCTAATGGCTTTTTGAGTGCTAATGCTTAGTGTAATTTTCCCTAAAACCAGCTGGTGGTCCCTGCACTGCACCCCACGCCCACACACCCTAAAGCTAACTTTCTAGTTTCTAGGTTCTAAATTTCTAATCTAAGTAGCTACAGGGCATAAAAAGTTAAAAATCTTGAAAATTGGACTAAAAAGAATATTTTAATTATTAGAGGAATAGTATTAATATAATATTTAATTGTGTGTCGTGTTTAAAATACAAGAGACTAATTGAATCATGACCCGAAGGTCTTCACGGTTCGATTCTTAAAATATTTCTAAAGTAAATAAAAGTGTGTAAAGTAAAAAAAAAAAATGTATCTCAATGTTCTATGATTAATAAATAGTTTATACATCCTTACTTTAATTGCTTGATAATTTAAAAGAATTTACATAAAAAATACATTTAGTTAAACTCAAATAAACAGTACTTAACTTTGCAAATTAGTCAATTCTGCGTACCAAATTGATTGGGAATGATATTCTACACTAGAATGAAATTAGGTTAACGCAAGCTTCCAACAAAACATGTTTCCATTTGTTGTTTGAATTTAGTTGGATGACAAATATCTTTTTAAGATTAAGTGTTCTTTTATAGGCAAATGTTAGTAGTACCCTTAGCTCAAACCAGTGAGCCACCCAATCCCCTTAAGATTAAGTGCGTTGACCAATGTTATTAAACTCGAACCAAATCGGTCGGTCTGACCAACTGGACCGTAAATCGAACCGATGGTCGGTCTGGTTAGTATAATAGATTGGATAAGCATATGAAACGATATTGATGTCACTAATTTGGCTTTGAACCGATGTGAACCGGCAACTTAGTTCTCGAAAATCGATCTAGCCGATGTCATTACACAACTTGCTTGCAAAATTGTTGACGTCATCATGCATAGCAAATTGATTGAGAACGATATTCTACACTAGAATGAAATTAGGCTAGATACAAGCTTCCAACAAAACATGTTTTCATTCGTTGTCTGAATTTAGTTGGATGACAAATATGACAAATATCTTTTTAAGATTAAGTGTGTTGACCAGTGTTATTGAAAACCGGACCCATGACCGGTCTGGTTAGTGTAATAGACTGGATAAGCATATGAGCCGGTGATTATGTCATTAACTCGGCTTTGAAACAATGTGAACCGGCGACTCGATTCCCAAAAACCGGCCCTACTGATGTCATCACGCGACTTACTTTCAAAATTGTTGACATCATCATGCATAGCAAATTGATTGAGAACAATATTCTACACACTAGAATGAAATTAGGCTAGACGCAAGCTTCCAACAAATCATGTTTTCATTTGCTATCTAAATTTAGTTGGATGACAAATATCTTTTTAAGATTAAGTGCGTTGAGTGTTGACTCAAATGACTCAAATCAATTCTTCCCATAAGCCACTAACATTGGACTAATAATAAAGAGTTTGAGTTAGGAGATCATAGAATTATAAAAATAAAAAATTACTAGTCTCCCAACAAGTTCCAAATGATAATTGTGAACACCTAATTTTGTCCGGATGTTTTTAATTAATATTTTGAAAAAATAACAAACAAAAATGATAAAAATAAAACAAAAAAATTAATTTTATTGTTGACCCATTATAGAATTAGTGTAGCCCATTTTCATTTTATTGTGACTTGTTGGCCCATTATCCAAGCCCAACTAAAATATTTTGTTTTTTTTTTCCTGATTTGTCATCAGAATAAATTAATATATATATATATATATATATAATAAAAAGTAAAAAAAATTGAAAAAAAGAGCTAGCTTTCACTTTACTCCTTCAAGTATGGATCAATTTTGTTTTATTTCCCCTTTTTTGTTTTCTTTTACTTTTTTACTAAAAAATGGAGGCACCATCCCTGCCCTTGCACCAGCCATACAGAGTGGGGGGAGTAAAGGCTGATTTGCTCCCCACTACTTCTACCTACACCAGCTGGCCTAACAAGAAGATTTGTCATCTTCTTCATTTTTTTGTGCTATAAATTAGGCATTCAACAGTGACCAAAAGGGGGGGTTGGCTCTGATCAGCGGAGAAAAAAATCAATCAGAAAAAATACACCTAGAGTTCTTTCCTGTATTCTTCTCCATTTTTGTTTCAAAAACAAACCAGAACAAAAAAACAACAAAGAAAAAACACAAAAAAAAAAAAGAAACAACAACAGAGAAGAAGAAGAATGCAACTTCCAGGAAGAAGAACCGCACCATCGCGCCGTCCAGTCGTGCCCCTCTCCGCCGTCACTATCAACTGAACCACCGCCAAGCTCCTTCTCTGCCGCGTGACCCATCCCAAGACTCGAACCATATCCAAAGCGGATCAGCCCGAATCAGATCTGTACAGAACCATTGCCGTTCTCACCTTGCCGCAACAGATCCATCTTGTTCCACCGTTAACCACCACTCACGAACCTGTCACCATCATCGAGATTGAATTCGTCGCCGTGCAACCAAACGCTTCTCCGCTCCGTCCAGTCGCGCACCGTCCCACGACCTGTCCAGCTTCGCCCCGCCGGCGCAGTTCAGACGCATCCATCCCGGACCACCGCTGCTCCACGGACTACCACCATAGCTCTTCTTTTGTCCCCTGCGTTGGTAATGGGCGAGAAGCTTAAGAGCTTCAGATCTGCTTCTGCCTTTATTCCCTTCTGGTTATTTTATTTTGCTATTATATATTATGTGAGTTGTTAGTTGGTTTGGGTCGGGTTTTGGGCTTCTGAATGTTGGGTTATGTGTGTTTTAATTTTTTATTTTTTTTTTAGATTTTAATTATTTGGGCCAAAGAAACAAAAAAACATTAAAAATTCCTTAAAAAAATTCTTTATAAAAAAATATTAGTTATTTTGTTTAATCCTTTGGAAAATCAAAAAATGAAAAAACTTTTACTGAAAAGATCCTTTTGAGTTCACGCAACATGTCTATGACGTTGATGTTTGAATTTCCATCCTCAAGTGACGTATGCATTGTAAGGGTTTATCGTATAACACTGCTATCTTGGACCCTGTGCATGAGTGAACTCTATTTTTATTAAAAAATAATGATTTTTTTTAATTTGCTCTTTTAACAAATTTTAATAATATTTTTTTCATGAAATAGAATCTTTTGGATTCACGAAACAATCTACGGCGTTGATGTATGAATTTTTTCATCCACAAGTATCGTATGAATTGTAAGGGTTCATCGTATAGCTTTGCTATCTTTAACCCTGTGTAAGAGTGAATTCCCTTTTGTAAAAAAAATAATAAATGTTTTTTTCAATTTACACTTTTAACCAATTTTACCCAATTTAATTTTATAAAAATATATTTCGAATTCACGCAATAATATACAACGTTGATGTATGGACTTATTCATCCTTAAGTGTCATATGAATTGTAAGGGTTTATCGTATGGCTCTGCTATATCTTGGGCTCTATGCAAGAGTGAATTTATTTTAAAATAAAATCCCATTTTTTAAAACAAAAAAAAATAAAAATAAAATAAAATCTTTATCAAAAATTAAAATCAACCAACCAATCAAACTTTTTTTTTCTAAAGAACTATGTGGATTTGAGTTTTCCATCGCACCCGGGAATACGTAGGAGCAAGATAAATCATCTTGTCAAGCCAAAACTAAACTTTTCTTTTTATGTTAAAATAATCAATCAAAATAATTAAACTCTTCTATTTTTAGGGATGCTCTATGGACACGGTGTCATGTTCAATCCCTTAGATTTGAGGTTGCCCTGTGGACTCATGTGCCATGTTCAACCGCATTTAGTTTTTATAAACAATCAATTTAAAAATGTAAAAATTAATAAAAATTAAAAAAAAATATTAAAAATTAAAAATAATACTTTGTTGTAAATAATTTTTGGGGGTAAAATAAATATTTAAAAGGCTATTAAAATGTTTTTGCACAATTAACTTGAGGTACCGTTTTTTTTTAACTGGCGATGTGGCATGCTAACACCTTCCCTACTCGTAACCGACTCCCGAACTCATCTCTCTTTTTTTTAGACCAGTGTACCTTTAAATAATTGGGTTTTTCTAGGATTTTCCCAATAAAAATCTTAGTGGCGACTCATCTGTTTTTTTGTTTTTTTATCTCTTTCTTCGCGGTGCCCGGACGGGACGGTCGCGACAACTGACGACTCCACTGGGGACTTTTGAGAGTCAGGCCTATCATAGTTGTTTGCGCAGATTTTTTTTCAATAGTTTTGAAAATATTAGTTTTACCCTTCTTTGTTTTATTTATTTCATAAATAGTTTTATCTATTCTTATATGTCTTTGTATATTCTTGCAACCCTAGGGTAGAAAACTCTTTTAAATGTTGGCTGTTCTTTTGCAGGTTTGGGGATATTTTTTAGGTTTTGTGCAACTTTGCTTGCTCCCAGCACACACATCACAATCACATATTCACACTTTTGGGCTCTATACCCGAGCCTCGGAATGCCATAAGATTAAAAGGGGTTTCAGTGATATTATTGTGATGCTTTTGCGTCCCTGACAGTCACTGATTCTCCCGCTCGGATTGCTGCCAGTACATGGACTACCATATTGTGACTTATTTGTCCCTGTGGTGAGGTTCATGGATTCGGATCCTTATCTTTTAGATGAGGGTAATCCGGGGACCATATGTTTTGGGGTCTAGATCAGTCCCGAAAGTCATGCACATAAAATGTCATTAGCAGCCTACCAAATAGGGTCTTGACTTCAGAAGTCCCAACTTTAGGATATGACCTATGTAGGACAAAAGGGAGCGCATTCCATCTTTTTCTGCAACATGAATAATCACATTTATATCTCATGCATCATAACGATTTTCTGCACACATCATAACGATTTTCTGCA
Source organism: Sophora flavescens (assembly GCA_030762895.1). NCBI lineage: Eukaryota > Viridiplantae > Streptophyta > Magnoliopsida > Fabales > Fabaceae > Sophora > Sophora flavescens. Next base: position 155,424,925 of record CM061067.1, read on the forward strand.
CGCATCCCACATGCACCTTAACATGCCACTCATTCGTGCATCCTGTTACACTCGGTATTATATTGTATGCTCGTGCATGTAGTATTTTAGGCCATGCATCGTCAATATGTCATTCGTTCATGCATCTTGGTACACTATCATGCATAAGTAATTTTGTTTTCCAAATGTTATTAATAAAATAAAATTTCCCTTGCACATAAAATTTGGTGAGAGATAACACCTTTGATAACAAGAGATGGAAAAAGTCAAACATACTAGCAATGCTGCTGCCGCCACCAAGGACTCCAGGGTGATTTTGAACTCATTAGAGAATCTAAAGGAGTTGAGCCAATCTTTGCCTCAAGAACATCGAAAATGCTTCGTCAAGAAGTATGAAGGGGTCTTGGATCTAATTTTCATACCGGTTCAAGCTACTGCTTTGAGTGCTCTAAGTCGGTATTGGAGCCCACATCTCAGATGCTTCGAGTTGCCAAACATGGGCATTACACGCACCATTGAAGAATATGCTTGCCTGTTATGGTTGCCAATGCAGAAAAATCCCACTGTGTACTTTTGCATGGGGCAATACTTGACCACTGCAAGCATAGCAAGGTTACCAGGGCTTCCTGAAATTGAAGTGAATTTGACCGGGCACTCAAACTCGAGAGGGTTGACCCAAAATTTTCTTGCAAATCACTTGAGGAAACTAACAGATCGACAAGACTGGGAAACCTTTGAGAGGGTATTGGCACTAGCAGTATATGGGTTAGTTCTATTTCCATCAGCGCTAGACATGATAGATCAAGCAGCAATGGACGTGTTCTTCACAGTTGAAAGAAAGAAAAACCCCGTGCCGGCAATATTGGCTGAAATGCTTTTGACTCTAGAATTTTGCCAGCGGCATCCAAAGGGGAAGCTCCGATGTTGTGCACAGTTGCTCTATGTATGGGTCATGACTCACATGTACGCAAAAGGCCATATCAACCACCATTCAGATCCACTAAGAGGATTCCATAACATCCCTACAAGACAACTTAATGAAGAGGAATGGAAGAGCGAGTTTGACAAAGTGGAAAGAGACTCTTTTAAGTGAGTATGCCCATGGTACGAAAGTCAACAGGGGCAAGATATCATTTATAGTTGTGGTGACTATCCAAATGTTCCTTTGATGTGCCCGAGAGGGTGCATATCCTACACACCCGCCATAGCCTTACGACAGCTTTGTTGGACGCAAACCGTGCCACGAGAAGAACAACTCGGTGGATGTTGTTTCCGATACGAGGATGGTGAGAATACCAAGTTGTTGGCAAAAGAAGTTAGAAATGCATGGAAAAATGTGAGGATGGAGGGGAGATCACAATTGGACCGACCAATCCTAATCATCGTCTCAGAGTATGAAGCATGGAGAAAATCAAGGAAAGGTGCCATGAGCATTCCTGAAGAAAGCACGAAAGCTGAAGATTACTCCCCTTCGATAACTCAGATGGCAGAACAACTGAAAGTCCTAGAAGCACAAATGAAGGAAATGGAACAACAAAAGCAAGATGCCGAGTTGAAAATAGCCATTGTTCAGAAGCGTTGTGAGAAGTTAACAAAGGAAAATGAACATTTAAAAGATTTGTGTGCAGATATCTCAGTAACCTCAAGAGTCCAGAAGAATACAGATAAGGTCCCGTCGAACGTCATGACTAGGATCCAGAATCTTGAAAGCAAAGTATTGTCCTTGACAACAGAGAGGCATCAACTAAGAAAAGAAAAGCGTCGGCTAGAAGAAGAAGTCATTCAGCAAGGAGATGGGAGAAAGTCATTGGAAGTGGAAGTCAATCGACAAAAGGGAGTCAATGCCAACTTACAAAAGCAAATTTGTGCACAAGACAGGATGACTGATGAAATGGTGCAAAAGGTCCAAGAGCTAAATATTCTATTAGTCAAAATCAAGAAACAGTACGATTTAGGGTGGACCTCAACAAAACACTATCATGATCAAATGGTTCAAGTAATGAATGCCGTGAAGTGGTGGAGAGAAGATGCCCGAAAGCGAGGGATAGATATTGACATATGGAGAAAAAGATATATGAGCATGAATTTGGAGCTAAGCCATTGTATTCCGAATTTTGTCCAATGCTTTGAAAAGGCAGAAAAACAAATTCATGCGGACCCTATGCTTCGTCTCCCGGCTGAGTTGGATGATTTCATGCAAATGTGTGGAGGGTTCGCTCGAGGGCTAAAAAGAAAGAGACCTAAGCTATTGACTTTAGGATGAAAATGTTGTAACAATGTCGAGAATTATGATGTAATACCAATCTATGTATTGTTTTGAGGAGATTTTAATGAAATATGTTTTTGCCTCCATAATTCTATGTATTGCTTTGAGGAGTTTTTAATGAAATCATTTCTTGCTTCTATGATTCCTTCGCACTCCAACTCTTGCACTTGACTTACGACGACACCTATCGTGGAGCATGGTCTTCCTTTAGTATGTGATCCACTACATCTTTGCCTTATAGGATTCTTCCTTCTGTGCAAAGGGTAGGACGAGATGTCTCAATTCAGAATTGCTAGTGTGTTTGAGACAACATCTATTGTGGAGAGTTGTTTCTCCCCTAGATTTGTTGTCAACTCCATTCCATCTTATGAGCACAATGCTCTCTGTGTGGGATGGAGGGACCATCTCTTGTCACTTATAAGGTGTTAAGTCAAAAAAATAATAATAAACTCCAAAGGTGATTTTCATAAAAGCTTTTTTGCATTTTTCCAACATTTTGTTCTCACTTTTGTTTTGATTAAAACAGCGTGTGGCTTTTCTGAACAATTGCTCCAAGACACCCTTATCGCGCTCGGTCACAGATAAGAGCCATGGCGGATGAACTAGAAGAAGTCCAAGAGATCAGGGATGAAGTCAGTCAAATCAAGGATCAGATGACTAAGATGATGGAGATTCTACAAGCAATGCAGAAGGAAAAGAACACAGAGGAGAACCCTCCAGCCTCGAACGAAGGACATCCGGCCACACCTCTCATTCCGCCCGGTTTTGCTCAGATTCCTATTCAAGGCTTCAACCAACCAGGGGACATGATGCCTCTTGTAACACCCCCCCTTAGGGTATTACTACGTAACACATGCGGAAGTAAATTAAAAGATAATTTGCTGGTTGCTTTCGGAAAATTTGTTTTCTCTTAAGTCAAAACTGGGGTATAAAATTTTCTTCTACAGGGATAACTCTGAAATCCATCATACATACATTTAAAATGTAAAGTCACGTTCGTAACAAAGTTACCATGACATACAACATTTCTCTAAGTTTCGACATTCGAAAGAAAAGTTCAAACTACAGATGGATGTATATAACGCTACATTTACCGACCTCTTTAGATATACAACCCAACTCAGACTCCTAAGTTGGTCATTCTATAAAATATTCATTGGAGAGACCCCCAATCTGAATACTTTCCCAACCTCTAACACTAGGTCTTCAAGTTAATTAGAAAGACTCCTCTGCAACATCGGTGCTGGAGTTCCAAGGTACTACAGCAAAACCCGACGAGACCTGATATAATTGTAAGAGTGAGACACCGGCAAATGGATATATCATACAACAACCATACACATGATACATACAACACCTTGGCATATTAACATTCTAAACATTACTCATAGGTAAACAACAAGTACTATTTCAATGGGTCTCATACCCGAATCAATCAATTTTATAAAGATAATGCATTACACTTCTATCATCAGGCTCTATTCTTAATCTCCGGAGATCCCAACATCCTCCAAATGAGTTGACCAGGCACGATACATCGTCTCATTGGCTAGCTAAGCACAACGATAATACACCGTCTCATTGGCCATATAGGCACAACGATTATGCACGTCGTTTCATTGTCCATTTAGGCACAACGATACACGTACACCGTCTTATTGTCCAATTTAAGAACAACGATAATACACCATTACATGATACCTTTCCTATTAAGGTCTCACGTTAAAACCATGTCGGGCACGTCTACCGTAAATGCAAATGTAAAACATTTAGTTCTCGATGTTTTTTTTTTTGTGTTCGTTATCATTCGTTGTCGAAGCTCAAAGGCTAGTGACTATTCATAAATTTCATCATTTTGAAATTATCAACATCAACATGGGACACGCAGTCCGAGTGCTCAATCACAACACCTTATGATGCACCAGTCCTAGGCTTGTGGTTGTAGAAAACAACATTCACCTTTAACAACGTTCATCACAACGTGGTTAGGACACACGGTCCACAAAAACGTGATTAGGACACACAGTCCACAACAATGTGATTAGGACACACAGTCCACAACAACGTGATTAGGACACACGGTCCACAACAACGTGGCACGGATCAAGGATCAACGTGCATATTACAGAATACTAGAAGCGACGTCTCGTGAACTAGATTCAATTCACATGTGTTTACTTTTCGCTCAGTGAAAATCAAATCCAAAACAAAACCTCGGTCACTTATCCAAGTAACCGGAACGTTTCCAAATCATTTAGGAGAAAATCATTTTCCTTCGCAAAATCTTTTCTAAAACATTTAGGAAATTCGTTTGTATTTGAAATTCCTTAATGGAATAAAGTCAAATATTTTCAAGGGTTTTTCCTTCATAAAACACATAGTTCGAAAAAGGTTTTCTCTCGTACCAACTTTGGATCATAAAAAGGGTAGTTTCTATTGTCTTAAAAACACTTCAAAAAATAAGAATCTCATTTTCTTGAAGTAAGCGTTTTAAACAAGGAACTTTTATAAATGAAACCAATACTTTCAAAGTTCTATTCAAGGCTTATTAAGGCTTTTAATCCTTTATAATCATTGTGCACAGACTCAAGTCCGACTTCTCAAACTTCCATCAACGGTAATATATTCTCAACAAATAATATCACGATTAACGACAGTTCATCATATATATATAATTCATAACACTTCAAAGCAAGTAATGTTCAACTTCAAGTAATAACCACAATAGTTCCAAAGAAACAAGTTATTCAAGTATTGGCTCAATATCACAATAATATTCAAATCACTCAAGTAAACACATACACACATGCATATAGTAATTGAATATCCCTAGGCAATCCCCTCTTACCTTCCGTGAAGGTAAGGAGATTAGATGCTTGGAGAGGTAAACCACGAACGTCCTTGTTTCCTCCGCGATGAAAGTCTAAGGTTATGAACACAAAATCACAAGTTAAAATCAAACAAGAACACTAAACCACAAGGTATAGGTTCAGCCAAGACTAGTTCTTAGGGTTAGAGATTCCTAAAATTATACAACTCATGGATTTATGATCCTTAAGTGTTAGGAGTTCATAAACAATGATCTTTTAACAAAGTTGAATTAAAAATCCCACTAAGTACTTGACTTAGGGTTTCGGCCAAGCATAGATAAATAGGCTAGAAATTTCTAAACTTTCCAATCTCTTTAGGTTAGCATCCATACATAGTAAGGAGCTTGAAACCATGATCATTTTGGAAAATGGAAACATCAAATGTCTTAGACCATGAACGCTTAGGTTCGGTCTTAACAAGTTTGTGAGGTTAGAGATCTTTAAATCACCCAATCTTTTGGACATAGCATCCTTTAACATGAAGGAGCTTTAATCCATAATCATCTTGGAAAACAAAATAAAATAACACATCCTAGGTCAAATGTTACATTCGACCATCATAGGAAAATAAAGCAAGAAAATATTTTAAACTTTCCAATCATTTTAGACATAACATCCTTTATTATAAGGAGCTTTAATCTATGATCATTTTGGAAGAAAAAACAAAACTTAATATTTTTGCCAAAAACCTTTAAAGTTCGGCCTTGATACAAAATAAAGGTTAGAAATTTTCAAACTTTCCAATCCCTTGGATTTAGCATCCTTATACATCAAGAAGCCTTAATCCATGATCACTTTGGAGAAGCATCAACTAAGCACTAATGTCTCAAACTACTTAAAGTTTAGACCTTTACATGAAAATGTGTAAAATCTCTAAACTTTTCCAATCACTTAAACCTAATATCCTTTAGTACAAAGGATCCCTTGGTCATGATCATCTTGGAATAGAACTCAAATACAAGTCCATACAAGCAAAGTTAAACAAAACCCACCAAAACCAAAAAGCACGTCTAATCAAGAAAATAGTGTTAGAAATTTTGTTTTACACAACATTTTAGTATGTTGTAGTAGGAGTAAAAATAAGAATATAGAAATTGGTTTCAACTCAAACGGAGTTTTCTACCATTTTTAAGAGATTTTAGAAGTTAAAAGCACACAAATGACATATGAAGAAAACTTTGAAATAAAATATGAAACTTTGAAAAAGAACTTGATGAGCCTCTGGTTGACCGGTTTTATAACTAGTAAAGACCTTGGCTTTGTGCTAATTTTATATCATTTTCACCCAAATTAGACTTGATTGTCTTTAAGTAAGATTTCGAGTCTGTAAAGTGTTTTTAGGTTAATTTAGTTGATTTAGAGTTAAATAAAGTACTTATGTTATTTTCTGTTTTTCAGGGCAATAAGAAGAGCAAGAAGGGAAGTACACTAAGGCAGGTGCCATCACGCCTAAGCCGTGACGCGCTGCCCTCTTATAAAAACAGAAACGCAGGAGTCAGAACAGGAAAGCTAAAAGGAAGCCCAACAACTTTCATGAAGAACTCAGATGCTGAATTGGATGTATAGTGGGTCACATTGGGCCTTGAAGTCAGAACATAATTGCTGCACCGGAACCTGAACTGGTCATGAAGATTGGGCCATAACTTGGGCTGTAGATGTCGGTTGGAACTGAAACCGGTTGCAAATGAAAGATCAAACAAAGAGCTTTAACTCTCATGAAGACCATTATTCCAAACAGAGCCGTTTTGAAGGTCTTTAATCCATGTGAAGTCATAGGCGTTTCAGCATCCCTATTAGTTGAATGTGGACATAACTCCCCTCATCTTAATTCATAATTAAGCAAATTAAGTGGCTTTGGAAAGCTAAGAGGCAGAGTTTGAATTTAATAAAAGGAGCATTCAGATATTGAGAGGGGAGTTAGTCATAGTTAGGCTGGGTCAGAGTTAGCCAGTTTTGGCTAGTCTTTGATAGACAGTAGTAGTAGTTTCCAGTAGTCTATTTTCTTTTCTTTTTATGTCTGTAATGGAGAGCTAGTCTCCTAGATTAATCTACTGGGATTGGTTTCAATTACACTTGAGGTTCTGGATTTCCTATTTGAATTGCTATTCCTTTTCAAGATCGTTTCATATGTTTCGTTTGCTTAATTCGTATATGTATAGGATTAGTATTGATTTATTTCGATGATTGTATGTTCCTATATATAATCGCGTTTGCTTAATTCGCGTGTGTTCAATCATGTTCGCTAGTTCATGAGTGCTTCACCCCGCTTGCTTAATTCGGAATAGGAATATATGTCTCGTAGTATTGATTTCGCTTGTAAATTGATGCTACAATCGAAAGGGTTTAGAATCGCTTAGGCTTGGATTTGCTTGAACCAATGATAGTGGGAAACCAAGAACAGTAGGTTAATCGTCTTTAGTTTATTTGCTATTCTCTTTAACTGCTTTGTTTTCATTGCTTTGTTTTCTTTATTTTAATTGCATTCAATCTCAAAACCCCCCAAAAACTAACTTTTGATTTTCTGTTAATAATAACAACACTAATGAGTCCTTGAGAGACGATATCCGAGTTGTCGCTCTATACTACATTATTTTAATAATCGCTCGTTCTTTTTGAGCGTGGCGGCACAGCTCAAAATTGGCGCCGTTGCCGGGGACTCTTGTTTGTTGTTATAAAAAAAAAATCTTTGCTAATTAGTTCTGTCTGCTTTGTCTGGATGTTTGATTGCCATGGATAATTACATGTATGGATATTTGCCTAATGTTTATTATGAGCAACCATGCATGTATTATCCTAATTTTAGTGAGCCACCACCATACTATCCTAGCCAAATGACCACCTCTGCACCTTCCGAACCTTCACAGAGCACCTTGGATGAGATTGCTTCAATGCTACAACAAATGGAAGAGAGCAATCAACGGTTTGCACAACAAAATCTCGAATTCCAACAGAGGATGGAGGCTGAATACCAGAGGAGCCAAGCTGAATCTCTAAGTCTGGGCTCTAATTAATCAAGTTTCCGCCAACTCGGCTGCAATGCTAATTCCACATACTTTGAAGATCATACAGAGTCAACAGCTTATTTTTGAAAATACTTCTGATTATGATTCTGATAATACTTCTGTTGATGATGAATTTAGTGTTGAATCCCCTGATCCTAATGCATGTTATTGTGATGGCACTGCTGCTTTGTGTATACACTGTTATGCAGGTTTATACTTGAAAGGAAACACAGAAAATGAGCGTCAGGAGGATCAGGAGAACATCTGCTTCCTCGTGCCTGAGGATGATGAAGAACCTTTGGGAGTAGATGATGCAATTGAATCAAATGCATGTGTTGAGAGTAATGGGGTGGATGAATTAATCAAGAATTTCCAGACATTCTAACTTTTTCCGATTCATTTTCTTGTAATATATGTACTAACTCTAACCTTTGTGTGGTGTGTGCTGAAATTTCTGCCGTATAGCAGGGTGATGAATTTGTTAATGCAAAGAATGAAGACCTTGTAGAAGTTGAAGCAAAGACTGAACTGCTTTCAAACTGCTTGCCACCTTCCCCGAGGAGCCACCAGTGATGGATTTTGCACCCTTGGATTTTGCACCATGGCCAATCCAAGAGGTCGAGCCCCACTTCTATTGGGAGACTTTATTGAGAAGGAGGTCATCTCGTGACCCGAGAGGTAGTGAGAAGTCCGCCGCACCGGGTGGAGTTATTATAATTGTCAAGTGCTCACCTCCGCATCAAAGCCGCAAGTCGGGAAGCATGGAATGAACTTCTACTCTTATCCATCACGTGGGCCTTATGCTACAAGCAAATGGGATCCTGGTGGAACCGCCTTCAATGAGTTTTTTTACCTTTCTTCTTTTTAATTTTCTTTTCCTTATTTTATTTCTATTTTATTGTCAATAATGCTTCAATAATTGGAGAAGCTCGGGAGTTGTGTTAGTCCGGTATTGGCAAGTTTATTGGATTTTATTGATTTTGCATAGATGGATTGCATGATAGTGTTGAATGCTTTTCCCCTAGGACTTGAAAATTTTAGAAAAATGATCCCCATATGATTGAAAACTGAACTTTGAGATTTTGTTATGATGGCATGATTTATGATAAGTTTGGGGTGATAGGAAGCACACACTAGGGATAGAATCTCCCAAATAATTTGCAAAAATGTCCAGGTGAGGTTTTGAGCCTCCAACATGTTTTTGATCGTGAGAATCTCTTTTTAAGTTGCACTTTCCTGAATTTGCTTGAATCTCTTTTTTGATTTGCATGATTATATGTTTGCTTCAAATGATTTAGGCATTTTCCTTGTAAATAGCTACTTAGCCTAAAATAACCATCCCTAATGCATGTTCCTTAGCTAGCCCCATTGAGCCTATTAGCCCTCAATTCTCGATAACCTAATGTTATAAGCCCAAAATCTGAAAACCATGTTAGCCCGATCTTAGGATTATGAGAGCATGTAATCTTAGAATGGGTGCAAGAAACTAAGTTTGGGTGGCTGCAAGGTGTAACATGTTGTTTGGGATTGAGAAAAAATTTATGTAAAAAAAAAAAGTGAAAAAAAAAAAAAGAAAAAGAAAGAAAAGAAAAACAAAAAAAAAAAAATAAAAGTGCAAAATGCCAAAAGAAATAAAAGGCTGTAGTCACCTGAACATAAAGAAAAAATTAAGAAAGGAACTTGAGTTTAAATTCAAAGTGTAAATAATGTTCATGCTCTCTTAGTTCCTAGGGTCTTCACTTAGTTCCTTTGTACATCCTACCCTTAGCCGGCCCCATTACAACCCATAAAAGACCTTTTGATGTTGCTTGCATGTTTTCGTGGGAATCATTTTGAGATGAAAATCAAATTTATGGGAAGTGCTCTTAAAAGTGAAATTGAGTGGATCATTGATAGCCCTACACAAATTGAGCGATGAGTGAAACACAAATTTCCTTGTGAGGAAGGCAGTTGTTTGATTTTGGTGATCTCCCTTTTGTATGTAACTTAGATCCCCTGCTTAGATTGATGATTGTTTGAATGATTAATTTCTCAATTGTTTGGAATGAATGAACGTGGGGATTGTTTTGTTTGAAAGTGGGGAACATTGAAAGTATTTTGATAAATTGCTTGAAATTTGTGC